>PVKA01024182.1:0-34582 GCA_004027165.1 Ctenomys sociabilis | reverse complement strand
AGCTGGCTATCCCCCTACTGGGAATTTTCCCAAAGGATCTGGATACATTGTATCATAGAGATATATGTGTACCTATGTTTATAGCAGCACAATGTGTGATAGCAAAATCTTGGAAACAACCAAGATGTCCATCTCATGAGGAATGGTTGAAAAAGATGTGGTATTTCTATATAATGGAGTATTACTCAGCTATTAAGAAAGATAAGTTTGAAGCATTTATACTGAATTGGATGCCACTTGAACATATAATCATAAGTGAAATAAACCAGACACACATGTGTAAATATCATATAGTCTCCCTAGTATAACAAACGAAAAGCAGAAATACAAAAGGAAACGTACAATAAGTAAAATCAATTGAGTCAGATAAGGCAAAGTGAATGGCATATGCTGCAGGATACTAATCAGCTTTTCTTCTGGATGGTTAACAACCTAAGATCACAAGTCAGAGTTGGAGAAATAGAAGAGCCACAAGGCCAGGCAACATTTTGGCCCTAGCCTTTCAAGGTCAGCGAAGACTCAGGACATAGGAGAACCTGTACTGCAACATCATGAAACTCAGGTGAGCTCCAAATTTTCTGAACAAGGAGATTATGGAGCCACAGAGAAAAGAGACTGAAGTTCTATAGTGTGCCTGGGGAGAGTCACATGAAGAGAAAACTTTCTCTCAAGCTCTCACAGAGAGCAAACTGGTCAAGCATTGGCCGTGACTCATCCACATGGATGACACAGACAAAGGAACTACAGAATAATGTACAGGACTACAAGATAAACCCTGATAGGACTTCACTGACCACATAGGAATATAAAGTTCATGTGTTGGTATATAAGTCTTGATCTATCTAGGTCTTAACCATCCAACAGAAAAGTATAAAAATGAAGTATACATCGTGGGGCCATAATATTAAGCTGAGCTGTAAATGGCTATGGTCGACAATTTCTTTGAATAACTCACTATTGTTGTAGAATGCTGGACTGTGTTGGATTGTGGTGTCGAGTTCAAGCACCTAAGTTAGCTGAATGTCAATAGAGTGCTCACCTTTGTCAGGTGTAGACAAAGGAAGGGGTGTAGAAAGAAAAAATCATGATGTGTGTGTATAGACAGTACAGTTGGGCTAGATAACGCTGTGCTTCTACATAATCCTATGAGAGGCAAGATCTGCACTAATGGTGGTTGGACAGGATATTATGTCTGCTGCTAGTACTACGGTCATCCACTAGGAAAATAATTATTGAATTTTTGATATAATTCAGGTATAAAAAATAAGATAAGTAAGCAGCTACACTCTTAATTCACTGATAAGAGGTATCTGCTAAAATAATATCTGTAAATATAATATCATGTATGGACCTTGTACAATACCAAAACATTATGAAAACAGTTTGCAATGTATTAATTTATCGAATCTGTATTGTTAAGGTGTCTTGAAACTGTCTGACATTTGTAGTTCAATAAAATAAAAAAAAACAAAGATACAACTCCTCATTTTTTGAATTCTACCATATCTTTCCCTTCACACTTATTAAATATTCCTTATTCCTGATCAATTCCCTCTTCCTCCAATATTTTATTCAGTCCTCTGTAAGCTTCTTAAAGGTTCAACTTAGTTACTTTTTAAACATCGTTGTTATCTATTAAAGAGAACTTAAGAATCTTCCATGGCCTCAAGTTTGATATACCATGTTCTCACTATTTATTTTTAAAGTCTTTTTAAAATGCTTTCTTTTGAATCATGAACTTAGGCAAATTTCGAAGCAATTATGACTTTTGTCCATATTTCACATTTTAAGTCATTATCACCTTATGAGCATAGAATATGCCCCATATGATATCTGTATTTTTAGAGACGGCGGGCTGCCTTTGATGCCTCATCTTGCAGCCTTGTACATACCATGTGAACAAGGACTGCCCAGGGCAAGGCACTGCCCCACGCTGGGGACGCTCCCATTGGCCTGCTCAGCTTGTTGAGAAGTGATTCCAAGTTTTCTAGGTGCTCTGTTTGCCCATTTCTTGTTTAAAGCCCAGATCACTTCCAGCTCAGCCTTGCCTTCCGACTCTGTAGTCTTTCCTTCATAGCTACTCTAGACTTCCATTCCTGGGATGGTTAACTCAGCTCCTTACACTGAGCTTTTCATCCCTGCCTGGCCGGGCAGCCCCTCAGAGCTGTTGCTTTTTCTGAGGAAAGCCGTCTGAGAGACCACTGTGTACCGACCATTATTGTAGGCACTGGTGATTAGGAGAAGAAAAGACACAGGGCAAGGTACCATTTGTGAAAGTGTGCTCCTGTACTTTACTAACTTGATTTTTCCACTACATATAATGCAGTTTCACTCTGAAGAATTTAGAGGGAGGGACAAAAATTTAAAGGAAAATGATAGTATCAGTAATTCTGTAGTCTTGAATTAGGCATCAATTTTGATGTGTAATTTTGATGTGTTTCTCTCTAGCAGTTTCTGCATAACAATTTTACTTTGCAAAATAATTGAAACCAGGTTATATGTAATATTTAACATGATCCATTCTAACTTACTTTATCATGAGTATTTTTCTGTTTTATTAAAATAATGCTTACCGCTTCCCTGGCAAGCACAAGGGCCTGAGTTCAATCTCCAGTTCCGTCAAAAAAAAAAAAATAATAATAAATAATAATAATGCTTACCAATTTCATTTAAGGACTGTGTAATATTTTATCACATTATGAATTCATTAAGTATTTCATATCAAACATTTAAGTAGTTCCCCAATGTGCAATATTTTATGACAATAAAAACAACCAATCCAATCTTTCTTGGCATTTGTGATTATTTATAATTTGCATAGCTTTCTAGAAAGGTAGCTACTGAGCCAAAGTGTATAAACATTTTTTTATAGATTTGATACTCATTACAATACTTTGTGGAATGTTTGTCCTAATGTTCAGTTCTATCAGAAGTTATGTAACTTTTCTTTTACCACTTAAAAATATTTTTAATCTTGTTATTTCAATGTATAAAATAAATGATTTCTCTTTAAAGAATAAATATTGAATACATATTTTTATGCTGTACAAATGTTGGTAATGACTGACTTATTCCCATGAATTGTTTATTTGCTGATGCACCTGCTTATTTTTCTTTCAGCTAGTACTGTTTATTATATAGATGTAATTCTTTTTTTCTAATTTACTTTTGATATTTTTGTCGTTTATTTTGATTCATAATGTATTTGGACCTGAAAACAGAAGCTACTTCCCTTTCACTTTTTTTTTTAATCTTTTTGAGGCAGGGTTTACTTATGCAGTTTAAGCCATACCTGACTTTGTAGCCCAAGCTGGCCTTACTCTTTATGCCTTAGCCTCCAGAGCGCTGAGATTACAGGCCTATGTCACACACACAGTTCCCTTTTGTCTTTGAGATTTTTTTCACTGGTTTTGAGGCCTAAGAGGTTAAACATCCAGCCAGGCACTAAGGTACACACACCATGGCCCAATACAAATTTCAGGTCAGTGTAAGCACCAATGAATTACAGGCCAGCTTATCTCAAAAAAAACCAAACCACACCAAAAAAAAAAAAAAAAAAAAAAAAAAAAAAAAAAAAAAAAAAAAAAAAAAAAAAAAAAAAAAAAAAAAAAAAAAAAAAAAAAAAAAAAGATCACAGAATTTTTAGCTCTTTTTCAATATGGTTAGACATTATTGCTTATTATGTTTTCTAAACATGTGAATCCCATGAGATAAAGCTGCAACTTTAATATTTCCTGAATTGGTTAAAAGTATTTAACTACCATTTGCTAAATAATTCTTACTTTTCCTACTGATGCTTTTTCCCAACCAATTTTTAATGTTATTTCTATCATGCATGTGGCTCATACTTTCCTAAAGAGATGTGTGTCTCAGAATCAAGGAGCTATGGCAACATAAATTATGGAAGTGACATATATTGCTAGAAATAAAATTTGTTATTTATTTGACCTGTGGGTAATAAATGACTACAAAATTAAAATGCTTCCCTCTTGAATTCAGAAGGGAACAATGTCCATTTAAAGAGAAATAAATTAGAATCAAATTATTTTATCTTTCATATAAGCCAATGAGAATCCAACTTTAAATGGAAGGACCATTTACACAGTCTGCAGCCTGTTCTCAGCTGGTTATCACAGAATAATTGGTGTACTAATGATTTCAATTCATAGCACTGACTGTCTTCATTTTGCATAATTTGTACCAAACCTGAATATAAATGGAAAACATTCTTTTGCCTATTTTACTCCCATGATTTTTAACTAAAAACCACTTAATAGTGCAGAAGAGGAAGGGAAAATTAGCAAATAGAAAGAATGCTCTATTTTAAAACACTCCCTTTTATACCAAAATGATAAGAATTAAGAAAATATATCAGAAAACTCTAGTTAGTTAAGTACAGCTTAGGTAGGTGCCATCATCCCCACACGATTATATCACAGCACGCTGGCTAATTAGTTTCAATTGGGGCAGTGAATCATATTCCACAACACTCTGGGTTTGGCTAGAAAAACAGCTGCTTCCTTGATGCACCTCCTGCTCCACTCTGGTACTCTGAGCTGGCCAACTGGGTAACACAAGCCCTAAGCAGCATCTGACTTATTTATAGATGGCAGGAGTCTTCCACAGTGCTTATACTCAGATTGATGTGAAATCTTCTCTTGTAGGTATTTCCACTTCTATTTATGATCTGTGTGCTTCTAAATGGAACCATAGCAGGCCCATTTATTACAGAAGACAGTATGTATTTGTGAACTTAAATTTAAACCTGGTTAGAAAACATGTTATATTGGTAACTGAACATTGCTTCTGAGCCACATACAGGCAAACGACAGTGGTAAAGTCCATACATAATCAAATTTGATATTTTATAACTTCTTTTTAAAAAATAAATAAAACAAACTGTTACCCTTAAGAGGCTCTGTATGGACTGTTGGTTTGTCCCCAAACTGAAACTGTGTTGAGGCCCTAACACCCACTACAAAGGCATGGGAATGAGGCCTTTGCTAGCCAGTTAGGTTGAGAAGAGGTCAGAGTAAAGGCTGGACCTTCAGGACATGATTTGTGTACTTAGGAGACCGACATCAAGCAGTGGCTCACAACTTTAATACCAGCTACTTGAAAGGCTGAGGCAAGAGGGTCATAAGCCCAAGACTAGCTTGGGCAACTGAAAAAGAACCTGCCTCAAAATACAGTAGATGACAGATGGAAGATACAGCTAAAGTTGCTCAAATGTATGCAAAGCCCTTGGTTTGATCTTCACTACTGCAAAATAACAACAAGCCATGATACTAGAGAGAATACATGTCTCTGCCTCCCTCTCTTTTATCATGAGGACATGGTGTGAAGACAGCCAGGAAAAGCTGTCTCACTAAGAACTGATCCAGAACTATGAAGAATGAGAAACAACTCTGTTGTGCAAGTCATATAATGCATGGTCTTTGTTTTGGTAGCCTGAGCTAACATAGGACCATAAGACACTAAGAGTAAACGTTAAGTAGTATCCTGGAGAGAATCTGGGAACACAAAAAGAATATGAAATAGAAACTGGGGAGAGCTGAATATAGACTTTAGTTAACGGTTCCTTAATTGTAACAAATGTCCTATACTCAGATGTTAATAGGTAAACTAGGAACTTTCTGTACATCTTTGCAATTTTTATATTAATCTAAGACTATCTAAAAGAGAATTTATTTAAATTACATGAATAAACAATGTCTACATCTTTAATCTCTTCCCCAAACAGATTAGCATACCATTTCTTTACTCTCCACACAAAATAGTCTGTTCTTAGTTTTAGTTTAAAATACATCTTATCCATTAGCATTAGCAAAAGAGAAACTCTCCATTTTTATTTGTAAAATCGAAAACTGTATAATTAAGGTCTTTTAGTAAACATAATTTAACTGGCAGAACCACTTGGCATTTATAACCAGCACCCATTAACCCTGAACAATCACAACTTCTTAAAAACACTGAGAGGATACAAACAGATAAACCACGGACAAGGAAATGCAACCAATTAATAAGAGAAGCAAACAAAAATGTCCCATTTCAAGGGCAAGAGAATTATTTTTAAAAACCCAGCAATAAAGTCTTTTTTTTGTAATGTATCAAACTTCTAAAAATTCAAAAAGAATATTCAGGCTGATAAAGAAGCAAAAATTTCCTCAACTATGAGATAGCACAAACACATGGAACACAAGGTGCTGATATGTACAAAAAAGCCATGAAAAGTTTAAACTCTAACTTTTCCTGGTATTCTACTCCAAAAACATTGAGACTTGAACACTAAGACTTTCAAATAACACATTCCACACATTTCACTTGTAATCTAAATGATTTGATGCTAATGTTAGTTTCTAAAATCAGAGAGGGAAAATAAACTGAGGAAACAATAGGAACCCTTATCCAGCATTAAAAGGCTTCTCAAGATCTGTGTTCATAACAGATGAAATGACAGGCATGGTGGTGCGTGCCTATAATCTCAGCACTTGTAACCTAGCACCCCAGCTTCCTAAAGTTGAGGCAGGAAGATTTTCAGTTCAAGGCCTGCCTGGGCTACACAGGAAGACCCTGTCTCAAAAACCAAAAAGTAGAAAATATGATTGTATACAAGGTAAAGTGAGAGAATAATGATGACTTTTTCTAGGTAGGAGACTATGGGAAATTTTCTTCATTATACATCTATGTTTCTAACATTCCTACAATGAATATGTTGTCTTCTAATTAGAAGACAGGAGATAAAGTTCTTTTTAACTTGTTTTCAGTTTACTTACCTTTGAGAGAAACTATTATTCAAAATACTTTGGGAAGAATAAAGTAAATTCAGGAGTCAGGTAAATGTCTTTTCTGGCTGAGAATGGTAGCATACTGCTGTAATCCCAGCACTCGGGGGGAGGCTGGGGCGGAAGGGTCACTGGAGGGTCAAAGCTGCCTGCGCTACAAAGTGAGTTCAGGGCTAGCCTAAACTGCAGTGAGACCCTGGCTCAAACACAAAGTCTTTTCTGCTCTTGTGCCTTATAAAGCTCTAAATTCTATTACAGTCAGCAATGAGCAATCATGGGTCCAGCTGCAGAGAACAGAGCAGGTTCTTCTCTCTTCTATTTACATGCATGGACTCCAGAGTCAGGGGCACCATTTACACAATCCTTGCCCCTAAGAGCTCCAACTGCAGAGGGAGAGAAAGTCTCCTGTTTTGGGGGCCAGGGAGATAGCTCAGTAGAATAAGCACTTGCCTGGCAAGCACAAGGGCCTGAGTTCTATCCCCAGTTCCACCAAAAAAAAAAAGTCTCCTGCTTTGAAATTTCTTATTCTCGTGTTATCTTATAAAATGCAACTGAAGGGAATCCATGTTTTGGATTAAGTATTGCTCTCACCATGAGTTCTATTCAACTGTAAGCCCTCTTCGGAGGTAGGACAAAGGAACTAATTCTTTCATATGACTCGAATAACTTCCCTTTGTGGGAACCTCTGCAAAGGAAAAGGAGGAAATATATAAACAAACATCCAAGGAATGCAGACAAGAAATTTTCCCTACTCTACACATCTGCTTAGGACAGCTCTGGAATGTCGTTGAAACTGAAACCTAGTGCTGCAAAAACATGTTTCCATGAAATGAACAGAGCATATATATCATTCTTCTATACACATCTGTTATCTAAAGTAATTAGAAAAGTGAAGGAGTCCCCACAGATAAAAGGGCAAAACCCTATCACCCTACCGTATATAGCAAATGGTGCTTTAGAAATATGCTCTTCCTGAACAGTAAACAAATGTGTACATGAACGCGCGCGCACACACACACACACACACACACACACACACAACACAGAGGCCAACATGCTAAAACTGACAAAAATGACACAGTAAACTAGCATGATTTTTTTTTTTTTTTGTAATTTAGGGAAGGGTCTACAGGGTGTTCAGGGCTCACTACTAGATCAGACTAGCAGTGATTATCCTGTTTACAGCCTCCCAAGTGCTGGGATCCCAGGTGCACACTGCCACACCCAGTCTCAATCTTGTCTCAGTGCGTCCTGGGGGCGGGGCCGGCATAGCAGGCCTGGAAATCGAACTCGGACCCCTGTGCCTGCTTGCAGGCACTTTAATCCACTATAGTATAACTTCTTGAAAAACAACTTATGCAATCTTGAGAAACCCAGACAACAGCCCTTTCTCCTCTAAATGAAATGCCATCTACCCTGCCCAAACCCTGGGACTATAAAAATGCCTTCTGGAGCTCGCAAAGGACAGGGTACATTTGCTACAGAGGTTTTCTCTCCCAAACATGATTAATTCAAAGAACCCTGGATGTATATATTTGTTGCTTGTTTATACGAACTCCCAATCTATATTTTGACCCAATATCCACCCTTTCTTTTGCTTTATTTCCTATTTAGCTCTTGAGAATATTTTTACATTTCAAAAAGTATAAAGAAATATTCTACTTGCATTTAAAAAATGTGTTAATATTTACACCTTATTTTCTGCTTCACTCTAAAGTCTTTGTGCGCTGTCAAAGGGTTTTATTAATAATTTCATTTATAACTGAACAACTGATACTAGTGTTTCCAGTTTAGGAGAGGCCTAAATCTGTCAGCACACATTTCTACACACAGCCAACACTCTCAAGAACTGATACAGCCATCAGTGAGCCCCATAACAAACAGAACGTGTGCTAACAGAAGACAGCAGACGAGTAGAAACCTGGGAGTACAGCCTGTCCTTCTCCTGGCCACCAAGCCCTGGCAAGTGAACTTTCTGTTCCACTGAAAGATAAAAGGGAAGCTGATTTCTTGCATATATTTAACTCAATCAACTAACAGCTGCTTTTGAATAGCATTCTCAAAATTTCTGTACTGGGTTTCACAGGATAATTCATTTTAGATTTGACTCACCACTCACTATGCATATACATATAGTTGGAAACCAAAGTTTCTTTTTCTTTTAGGGAAGAGTCTACAGGGTGTTCTAGGTCTCACTACTAGATCAGAGTGGTAATGATCTGCCTGTTTACAGCCTCCCAAGATTGCAGGTGTGCACCACCATGCCCAGTCTCAATTGCTGTCTCAGCACACCCCAGGGCCACAGCAGGCCTAGGGAAAACCAAAGTTTCTTGAAATAATACTTTTAGTACCTACAATCTCAACATTTATGTCTTTCCAGTTTTGTCTGTTTTGGGAATGCCAATGATAACCCAAACAGCCACTTCAAAGAAGCCACAGTTGAGAACTACTATACGATGCTTTAGAAATATGCTCTTCCTGAACAGTAAACAAATGTGTACATGTACACACACACACACACACACACACACAGAAGCCACAGTTGAGAACTACTGCTTCACGGCCTGCCACTTGCCGGTGATGTTGTGACCAAGCTAGGGCTGGACCAGTAGCTCTGGGTGATCTACTCCGTGTCTCTTGCCTTGTGTACTCTTTTCATTTCTCTTGTTCTCCCAAGTCCCTCAGGTCCTTTCCATTCTTCTCATCCCACTTTTCCTCTTTACAATAAACTCACTGTTGTCACTGCTATTTCTAGAACAAATCTCTCCACACTGAAGTAGCGTAAGAGCAACCATTTCCTGTTACTGACAATCGCCATGGGTCAGGAATTGAGAGCGAGCGCCACGGGTTGGCTCTCCTCTGATCCACACCATGTACAGCCTCTGCGAGAAAACCTGAGGCTGCGGTGACTTAGTGGCTGCATCAAAGGCCATGCTCACGTGTATGGCACTGACAGCTGGGCCTGTGTCTCACAGTATGCTGGAATCAGGGAGCTGCACTTACATGGCTTCAGGGACAAGTACTTCAGCTTACAAGTTAAAAAAAAATCCTGCCTCAGGAGCAGTGGAACACTTACCATGAGTTCAACTGGCTACAAACATCATGATCACCTAAAGTGAAGGGCAAATGAACTGGACTTCACCTCCTGATGTCATAGATGAGTAAAAGGTCCCTTTAAAATCTGAGAGGGATGGATTTTAACCTTACAGAACATGGCATGGCTCAGTGATGTGGTTTCAGGTTGTACAGTGGAACAAACTTTCAAGAAATCACCACTGGCCACTTGGATGTGGTACAAGTGAGAATCTTCCACACTCATCTGAGGTGTTAGGGCCAAAGAGATGGCTCAGGTGCTTAAGTGCCTGTCTGAAATGCTATCACCACCCTTCCCAGTACACTCCTAAGTGAAGGCAAGGTGTTTTCCAACAAAATGGTTTTTCTCTTTAAATTAACAGAGGTAAATTCAAGAATCAACTATTTTGTCTTTTTGGAGGTCATCTAGTAAAGAACTCTGTAAAACTTGAACTGGTACTTTTTTTTTTTTTGAGAAACAATAGTTTTGAAAACTAAGACTTTCCTCCATCTATGTCTTGACTTTTTACAGTTTCAGTTAGCTGTCAGATAGCAAAAGGATTAGAAATTTAATTTTCCTTCTTCAAAATTTCATGGATAGAAAATTTGTTCTTAATATACATGTTAGCAAACTTAATATATAAAATCTTCCTTTGTTAAGTCAAGAACTTCTGCCTTTCCGCTTTGACATATCTGAATCTCTAGCATGACAACTCTTGCCCTTTGGGGCCGCTATGAAGTGAGTTATACAAATACAAACATTAGAAAACTTTGACAATCAACCTCCTAACTTAGGTTACAAGTATATATTGAGCAACAGAGAACCAAAGACTACATCCACATGATTTTTATTATGGGATATTGCTTGAGGTTCTACTTCATTATTAGTTATTATTATGAACCTCTTTGTGTGCATATGGGTAAATTAAACTTTATCATAGGCATGCAATATATAGGAGAAAAAACCTATTACATAAAGGGTCTAGGACTGTGCAGTTTCAGGCTCCCATGGGGGATTCTGAAATGTGCTCCCGATGGATAAGGAGGGATTAAAATACTCATGTGCATTTTTTTTTTAAATGTGGGGGATCCCACCATCACCTAATCTGGCTGCTTAGAATATCACCTGTAACTTTGAGAATACTAAGGAATTGTTATTTTTCTCCCCTTCAGTGTAATTATGGTAATGTGATTTTTTAAAGAGAATTTTTAAAAAAGAAGTATCATTTACAGTTGAAACAATATGATTCTAAGATTTGCTTCCAAAATTATATATTTAAAATTTTTTCGCAATAAATCATTTAGAAAAGGAAAGAAAAATATTACTGTATGAATGTATGTTGGGACTCACATTGTTATTTTAAATGAATTTTTAATAAAGGATCCTATGAATATAAATAAATTATAATGAATTACTTTTTAACTATCAGGTTTTTGTTTTATGTACTTGGTACAGGGTCTCACTACATAGCTGGGATTTGTAGCGATCTTCCGTTCAACCTCTCCAGCGCTAGGATTACAGGCTTGTCACCATGTCCAGTCTTGCTGGCCTGGGGGCAGGGCTGGCGCAGCATGTAGTGTCGGCTACAGAACCCCCTCAGTTTTAATTTTTAAAAAGATAAAACTTGATAGATACAGTCCATATAAGGCACAATTCTTCTGGTGTCCTCAAAAATTTACAAGACTCTATAGCTAGAAGACCTTATTTCTGATGCTTAAATATTAGTTCTCCCCTTTCCTACGAGAGCTGGTATTTAAACAGCTTAATTGTAAGGCATTTAAATAAGTTTTATGTGCCAGTTTCTGAATTCCATAAGTGGTAGAAATAGTGATTCCTCCATTATAAAGTCGGTAGAAGGATGTGAGACAATAAAGGGCTCCCAGCAGCTCTTGGCGTGCAGCAAGTCTCCAACACCCGAGGGTTATTTCTGTCCTCTCCCACAGACCAGCTCCTTTCCTGTCCTCTCCCCACTGTACTCGCTTTAGTCTTCAGTTCTTCCTCCAGCGTATGTCAACAGATTAACCAGACAACAAAGCCTAGTGCCTGTCATCTTGACATTGTTCTTGGCTTGCTCTCCCAAACCACAGATTAGTTCCCAGTTTACCCTCCTTAGAAACCATAGGTACATTTACTCTGACCAAACTCATCAACTCACCATCAAAAATCTGTAACTTGGCTTCATCCTCAACTGGTGTTTATAAAAGGTAGATTGAAGAATGCCTGTTCTATGGATGAATTCAGGACAGTGCCACTGCAAAGAATGCTATCATCAAACAAGCATGGGAAACTAACTGGCCTGATTTTTGTCCTGTATACTTCTCAGAACCTTTAACATTTTCGTGTGTGCTGTGCCCTTGTGGTAACATGAAACGCCACCCATTCTGGGAAGCCAAGAACAAGCAAAGGACAAAGGTACTAGTGTCAGGTGTCTAGTTTCTCTATTGACCTGGGTGCCTTGTCCCAAGGAGCACCCCAAGAAATGAATTAGGGGACATATTTAGAGGAACAATACTAGCTTTACTGCCCAGGATATAAAACAGGTTTTCTGCTATTTTAGAAATTTGCTATTTCTTGATGCACTATAAAGAGTCACCTACTGCATCACCTTCCCTATTACTTCCTTAACGCTCAATAATTCTACCCTCCCTGCAGTGCTTACCTTAAATTGTAAGTCTCTATGTGAAGGTCAGTATTTAACATGGAATACAAAGGTAGAAACACAAGAGAAAATAAATATTCTTCTTTATTACCAGCTCCTTAAATTTGAGTAGGATATTAAGTACTAAAGCAATTTGAAACAACCCATCTTAAAAATGAAAAAAGAAAGTAAAATTAAAATACATCATAAAGGAACCTAACAGGAGATTTCAGGTCAAAAGCAAACAGAAACTACCAGTTCTCTCACTAATGCCTTCTAACTTACATTTATTCCAAATTTCCAAGGGCCTATTACATGTTTAAGGCAGGAGATCAAGATTCAAAGATGATGGGCCTGCCAGATAACTCAGAAGATTAAAGCACCTGTTTAGGCAGAGCCAGGGGCCAGGTTCCATCCCCGGTGTGCTGTGCCAGCCCTGCCCCTGGGGTGCACTGAGATAAGATTGAGACTGGGTGTGGTGGTACACACTTGTAATCCCAGGGTTTGGGAGGCTGAAAATTGGAAGATCATTATGAGTCTGATCTGTATAGTGAAACCCTGTAAACCCTGTACTAAATATAAAACAAAACCAAACAAAGATGAGTTAGAAGCTATTTCTAATCTCAACAAGTTTACATGCTAGCAAGGAAGTGAAAAAATGTGGGTAAATTACTAGGAAGAAAGTACTTACAGCAGAGCAATCTATAAACACTATAGGAGCAAAGAAGTAATGAACTCTGCCTGAGGGAATTAGGGAAAGTAATACAAAATAAGTATTACTTGCTTTGGGTTTTGAATAATGAAGAATTCACATGGAGAAAAGAATAAAAGCCATGCCAGAAAGAAGCATGAGAGAGAGAGAGAGAGAGAGAGAGAGAGGGTGAGTTCCGTCACCCTCATCTACCTATCTTTAATGTTGCAGTGTGCTCAATTATGGCTCACCAAAGATATTTCATCCTAATCATAGGAACCCGGAAAGCACTTTATTTCACTGAGCCATCTCCCCAGCAACCAGAGGATAAAACCTTATGTAGCAAAGATTTAACAATTGTGACAAAAGCCCCAAGATCTTAGCACAGGAAAATTATGCTAAATTACTGGAGTAAGTCCAAAACAATCACAAGGGTCTTTCTAAGAAAGAAGCAAAGGTGTATCTGACACAGGAAGAGCCAGATAAAGCAATGGAATGACTTTGGAGACACAGACTAGACCAACACAGCCACAAGCCAAGGAGTGCCAGCAGCCAACAGAAGAGGCAAGAAACAATTCCCTGGAGCATCTCATGGAAACATCAGCCTGCCAACACTTTAGCCCAGTCATTCTGATTTCAGACCTAGAACTGTGAGGGAAAAGAATCTGGTATTTTAAGCCACCAATCTGTGTCAATTTGTCACAGAAAAAATTAATGCAGATGCATTCAGCTTACTATCTCCAGTATGACTTCCTGACTCTCCTGGAAGACTCTGGAATCTCAGTGTTCCTCTCCACCCTGACTCCTACAACTCTCCATTAGATTATCAGTGAGCAGCCTGAACCTGCAAGCCAGTAACACCTCCTTGGCCCCAGTGACATTCTCTTCCACCATTCATCAGTTTCATCCCATCACAGACATGTGCTCAATAAAGTCAAGTCCATTCCTCTCTCCTGTGCCTCCCCAGGCTTATTCTCAAGGCTGTCTTCAAACTGGACAAAACCTCCCAGGTCTTGGTCCCTCCACAGCTCCAGCATACAACATCATTCAGCGTTAGGCTTCACTTTCCCCACAGCCACATGGAACAACCTTGTCCACACATCCTCAAGAGGACTGCTGAATGCTTATAAAGTATCAGACCCCTACTTTCAGGGTTTCTCCACAGTCATGGGAGCTTTCCTGAAGCATGTGTTCACAGTCTTATACTTTCTTTTAAAACTTGTGAAAGTGAGGTATCTTAACCACAATCAACTGAAACCACTGTCTCTTTCCACTGCAGCTTCCCCTTTTCACTTCCATGTCAGGTGGCAATGGAGGAGCCACGTTTTTGAGATTCAGTTAAAGGGAAGCTGGGCTCAGGATCTATCTAGTTTGGGTTCAGAAGTATATGTTGATGTGGTCTGTGGTCATCTCCGTGCATAGTTAAGTCATTACTAATTACCGCAATGCAGAAACGGCTTGCACTGATACTGTCCATATCCACTGCACAGCCCAGCTGACAGGAGGTACGGGAGCAGCAGCTAGGTGGCATGTTCACACGTTCCAGGGCTGATGGTCCAGTGAGCATGCTAGAGTCAGCACCTGATATCTAGATAATGTTTCCAAACACTTTTACCATGCACGTAAAAGTGTAAGCAGAGGACTCAATCCTGTTTAATACATACTCAAAACAGAAATTAAACAGATGGCTAACAAGAACATATTTGGTAATGAACTCCTTTAAGAATTATGCAAAATAAACTTTGGACCTCTAATTCTCAAGCAAAACTAATTTCAAATCGCATTATAAAGGGCCAGCCAGATAGCTCAGCAGACTAAAGCACCCGCTTAGGCAGAACACAGGGGCCAGGGTTCGGTCCCCATTGTGCCGTGCTGGCTCCGCCACTGGGGTGCACTGAGATGGTGATTGAGATGGGGAGTGGTGGTGCGCACCTGTAATCCCTGTGCTTGGGAAGGCTGCAAACAGGAGAATCACTACAAGTCTAATCTATGCAGTGAGACCTTGAGATCCTGTACTAAATACATTAAAAAAAAAAAAAAGAAAGAAAAACAAATCACATTATAGGCTATGAACAAAAGCAATTGGCAAGATCTTGGATTTCTGGTGATGCAATCTATATGAATAAATTCTAAGCACCTTAGGAAAGCATTTAAATTACTTGCTGGTTGAGCACAAAGTATTGACAGCAGTACAGAAAACATAAATCTTGTCTATTACTACAGGTCAGTGATAATGTTCAAATAAATTGAAAACACATTTGATATTGGACCAAACACAGAAAGTTTGAAAAGCCCTTAGATTTTATAATGTGTGCTTAGATTTATAATGTGTGTTAGCAGGGGCTTTCCAGGCTTTGATGATAATTCCAAAAATTGACATAATGTATTATCAAAGATTTTCTAAACTCTCAATAATAAAAAACCTCATTTTGAGTTGCAAGCATGTTTTCTTTATAGAAATGCTATTCGTACACTATTTTCACATGAAGAAGACAAGGAAGAGCTCAGCCCACTAACCTGAGGCAGGGGAGACACTGCAGAAGTACTAGAGAGCTACTGTTATGGAACTTTCAGGAAAAGCAGACTGCTTGTAATAATAGCTCCCAAAATTTTGTAAGTTTTGCGATTTCCTTCCTCATTTAAAACTTTTATCTCTGTGTCTGATTTTGTACTTTTGCTTGAAGAGGAGACACAGGGTAAAATAAGTTTGAAGTCCACAAAACTAAGTTATTGCTGATAAATACTCATCTCCTTCAATTCATTTGTTGTCTTTGTGTCTTCATCTACCAACTCTGGATTAACTTCAAGTAATAAATATTGAAAAAGTGACAAAATCAGGAAGTCATGCTTCACAAATCCCCCTAAAGTAACTGAGACAAGAATCATCACTGATAGGTACTAATTCCATTAGGCAAAAAACTAGGTCCAAGGATCACCTTGCAGATACTGCTTGCGACATGCCCTGAGACTGGAACTACTTTAAATTAATTCCTGTAAGAGAAAAGTCTGGCACATCTGTTGTTATGATTTGTGTCTAGTTGTCCCCCCAAAGCCTCATATAGCCATGGGGTGGGGTCTTCTAGAGTTTGTGATTGATTCATGATCCACTGGGATTATGAGTGATCCAAGGCTGGGATTATGGGTTTTAGTACTGCTGGGATTATGGGTGTGAGTAATTTCTCCAGCCTGGGGCAGAAAGCCTAAGTGTAATATAAGAGAGAGACAGACTTTCTGTAGCAATTGCTCTTTGTTGTTACTGTGCGGCTGCCATGAACTGCTGCTCTCTGCCATGTGCCCCCCTGCTTTGGAGCCAGCTGAATATGGACTAAAACCTCCAGGAAGTGAGCTAAATAAATCTTTCCTTCCTTCATTTTGGGTGCTGGGTATTTGTCCCAGCAACAAGAGAAGAGTAACTAAGACAGAATTTGGTACCGCAGAAGGAGGGTCATTGCTGTGGCTAAACCTGACCATGTGGATTACAAGCTTTTGGGAATGGCTTATGGGAACGGATAGGAAAGGCTCAGAGATGCCGTCTATAAGTGAAGCACTGGAACAGCTTCGGCTGTTCTGTTTGGGAGATTCTGGTCAAAGCTCAGAAGACCAGAAGACTCAGAAAGCTGGCCTGTATAGACCAGGCTGGGAAGGTTTCTGCTGAGAAGAAGGACCGCACTGGTTGTTAGACTCCAGATGATTTGTGCTATGGTTTGGCCAAAAGCCTATTTGAATTTTGCTCATGTCCAAAGACTTTGCCTGAGACTGAGTTTAAGCATGGCGGACTGATTAATTTTTTAAAAGATATTTCAAAGCAGCCAAATATTGGGGCGGTTGAATGGCTGTAATTGGGGGCTTTTAGCCAGATTAATGTTGAGAATGAAGAGCAAGGAGTCCAGCAGGATGGTCCAAAATGTGAGTTTGACCAGAAAGGAAGCACCAAGAAAGCTGTGGACTGCAAAGATGGAGTGGAAAGGATCTCCATTATGGAGAAGGAACAAGAGAATAGAAAGGTTGGCCTGAGGGCATCACAGGAGGAGGCAAGTCTCCACCCTTTGCAGCCTCAGAACTGCAAAGGTCAGGGATTTTGCCTTGAGAAGAAAGCTGTAGAGCCCCATGTTCCAGAATGGCAGCAATGACCACACCTCATTCCAGAATGGCGCCAGCATGGAGAATTCGTTCCTCAGAATCAGGATCAGAGTGCTCAGCCACCCAGGCACTCAACCACTATAGCCAAGAGAAAGGAAAACTTGGCTACTGCTCCAGCGGGCAACAAACCTTGGCATCATCCATGTGGTAGTGGTTTTAGACGCATGCAGAATGCAGGACTTCTGAGGTTAAGAAGGTTTCCACCTCGATTTCAGAAGAAGGCCTACAAGGCCAGGCAGTGTGCCCCTGAGAGGGCTATATGAGAAGCTGTGAGGGAGTGGCCTATTCAGAGGAAATCCCAGAAGTTTGGAAAAGCCAGGAACATGGACCATCTAAGGGAAACTGCAAGAAGGGAGCAAAGAATCCTGAGAAAGAAGCCATGGGAGCTACCACCACCAGAAGTATAGGGACAGAGCCATGTAAGGCCTGTGGAGCTCACAACTCATCAGAGATTGCTTCAGATGTTCTAGTTGGAACCACGGGATTTAATGTTTGCCCTGCTGGATTTTGGACTTGTGCTGGTCCCAGTGTTTTGTATTCCCCTGTTGTTTGTACACTTTGGAATGGTAATGTTTATCTTGTGCCTGTGAATGTTGGATGTTTAACTTTTCTTTTGTACAGGAGCTCACAGCTAAGAGATTGCCTTAGATCTTGGAGGAGACTTGGGACTTGACTTTTCAGCCAATGCTGAAACTACTGGGACATGGCAACTCTTAGAGATGGACTAAAATGTCTTTTGCATAAAAGGATGTGCATGAGACTTTGGAGGTCCAAGGGTAGAATGTTATGGTCTGTGTCTAGTTGTCCCCCCATGGGGTAGGGACTTCTAGAGTTTGTGATTGATTCATGATCCACTGGGATTATATGTGATCCAAGGCTGGGATTATGGGTCTTAGTACTGCTGGGATTATGGATGTGAGTACTTCCTCCAGCCTAGGGCAGAAGGCCTGAATATAATATAAGAGAGAGACAGACTTTCTATAGCCATTGCTCCTTGTTGTTGTTGCTGTTCGGCTGCCATGAGCTGCTGCTCTTGTGCCCCTCTGCCTTGGAGCCAGCTGAATATGGACTGAGACCTCCAGTAACTGTGAGCTAAATAAACCTTTCCTTCCTTCATTTTGGGTGCTGGGTATTTGTCCCAGCAACGAGAGAAGAGTAACTAAGACATATATGTGTCCTTCATAACATAATGCAATATGGAGTATGCATCAAAACCTCTACGGAGTATCCTTGCCAAAATCCACTGAATTGAGACCTAGTCAACTCTTTACACCTGACTTGTGGGTTTCCAAAAACACAAGGGTAAAAAGCTAAGTTAACCCTCAGAGAAACAAGCAGAAAATGCTAGCATGTGACACATTCTATAGAAAGAAACAAGAGAACTGATCTTTTCCAAATTTTAGTATCATTGAAAAACAAGGTGGGGGAAGGCTGTTATAGAGTAAAAGAGAACAAAAAATATAAAAATCAAATAAATGCAAGGATGCTGAGACAGCTCAGCAGACTAAGCACCTTCTTAGGCAAGCACAGGGACCAGGGTTTGATGCCTGGCACCACTTGCTATGCTGGGCCCGCCCTGAGCACACTGAATCAGCCACTGAGACCAGGCTTGGTGGTGCATGCCTGCCATCCTACTGCTGGGAGGGCTGAAAACAGGAGGATCACCATGAGTCTGAGCTGTACAGTGAGACCCTGTACCAAATACATTAAAAAAAAATCAAGTGCAATGTGTAGACTTCAGATGCTGGTCCTCTTCCACCCCAAAACATTATAAAAGGCAGTTGAACATGAGGGACATACAAATATGGACACTAGACTGTATCAGAAAATTACTCTTAAGTTTCTTCAGTACAACAACAGATGACTTAGTTTTATAAAATACAATTCTAGCACATAAATGTCAACATTTTCAGTGGTAAAATAGTGATATTTGCAACTCATTTTTAAAGGGTTCAGCAAATTTTATGTTTGAATTTTTTATAATAAAAAATGGTAATAAGGAAAACACATATAACTAGGTTTTATTCTCTTTTGCTTAATCTAACCAAGAAATTTTCTGTAGGGTCAAAGTAATTACTCTTGTCAAACATTAGCAATGAAACAATATCCAAAGCCAAGGGGTCAATGTTTTCAGAACTGAAATATTATTTCAGATAATCACTCAGGGCCCAAATACAGTCATGCTCCACCTAATTAGTGTTTGCTAGTGGCTTGGAGCATTTTAGACTGCTGTCATTCAGACAGAAAATCACAGGCAGCAAAGGGGTATGGAGGAGAACTGAAGCAAACAAAATTAAGTAAAAAGTGATAAATTTTATTTATCTCAGAAAGAAATTAGGCATGTTTCCTGTCAGGGACAGTGTACATTTTCCAGTTATTTCTTTAAAAATTAAAAGGGTTAAGAACTTTTTTTTCATTTAGAAGGCACTTTTCTATGCAATTAGGTCTTTGGTGCCTTAAAACTGACTTACTAAACAGGGAAGCTGAGTGACATCCCCATTTTATAGGAAAAGGGGGCTCAAAAAAAGCTATGATTTGCCTGAGCTGCCACAGGCAGTGAGCCCTGGCCCCTTTCACAGCTGGCCACTGTGGTCTCACATGATCACGCAGTGACTGACTTCAGCTGAGTGACAATCATTTCCCCAATGACTATATTTGGACCCTGAGTGATTATTTGAAATAATATTTCATTCAGTTTTCTGCCTAGATGGCCTACGTGTCTATGGAAAGATTTTACAGGTTCATAATTTGAGCTAGGAGATAAAGCCTGGCCTAATAAAAACCACCTTCTAGCCATCAACAGTATGCTGGGGGGCGAGGAGAGGGTGAGAGGTGAGAAGGGACAAAAGCCCATCCTCAGAGAAGGTGGCCTCCTCTGCAGGCTGGCACACTTCTCTCCTGGCCCTCAGGGGCCCTTCTGGAGCAGGAACTCCTTCAGACACCTGACAGGCCTTAGGACATGAAAGAAACTGAAAGGACAGAGTGAGGCTGAGCAAGCACTGATGAAGGGCACCTGGGACTATGGAAAGCAAAAGCACCACACCATCAAATGAGTGTGACTGACTCATTCTCCAGTGGCCAGGCAGGTCCACACCCCCAAAGCCCAATGGCTGCCTGCCTGGAGGGACTTTCCTTCACACAACTCCCTCACTGGGGGAAATTACCAATTCCATGGTCTTCATGGAACACAGAGATCCATCGAATGTTTGCTTTGGCAGATTTTTTTTTTTTCTCCTAGAAGGCACCCCTATATAGTTCTACAAGAAAAGCAAGCTTTGTTCTAAAGATTTACAGTGTTTCCCCAATGAAAATTCTAATTGACAACCACTAGGAGAACAACAATACCACACTATGAGAGCCCTAGTTTTCCCCTTTCTGCTAAGATCCATCTCAAAGAAGCACTCACTTTTAACGTTCCCTGGACCACTGTTTAGCTCATTCTTTATTTGGACACATGCATAAATAGGTGCTTGGATACTAGAAGTTTATCATTCAAAGCAGTCAAATCTTAAAAAAAAAAAAAAATCAAAAGATTTATTCTTTTAAACTTCAAAGAAAGGAAATTTCACTTAATTCTAGACTCAAAATATGAGGTACCTCCACACAGAATAAGCATATTACACAAAAATGTAACCATGCCTTTCCATGGAAAGAGACAGCTCTAAAAAAACAAAAATAAAAAAAGCATGATGAGATCTTCAGAAATAGTTGCATGAGAATATTAAAGACACTGTTATTCAACAGATTCATTATAGGATAAAAGTTCAAGTACCAGAGGGAGTGATTTTCATATGAATGTTGGGCCAGGCACATTCAAGAGCCTATAGTCTACAGAGAGAACCAAGTCACATTAAGCAAGTAAGGGGAGCTGTGAGTGACACGGTATAGAGGGCTGTTCAGATAAGAGACAGACATTATTGGACACTTTTTCAAAGACAACTTTGAAGATTTTGTTAGGCTTTCTTAGCTGAACTGTCAGGAGTAACAATACAATTGTAAATGAGCAGTGCTCGGTGCCACATCACTGCCATTTATGGACCAGCTGCCAATGGCTGCCCATGATGGGAAACTAGCATTGAAGAAGGACTCGGGTTACTGGGCTGATACACGCAGCACAACAAGAATCTTCTCCAACGGGGTACAACCCCAGTGCAGTTACACAAACCAAATCCAAAATAAAAACTTTTGTCTCAAGGAGAAAAAAAAAAAATCCATACTTTTTTCTGAATCTTCTTAAAATCTCACCTGTCTCCACACACAGTCATAATAAACAAACCATGTGTTTCTAATTGCATCACACAGATAAAGTGAAGGAAAGCAAGAAAGAAACCAGAGGGAGAAAGGTCATCTCAACTAGCCTAGAGTGACCCACTCTAGGCCAGGCGTGAGCCTCTAATTTCTGAGTCTCTATATCCTCATGTGTGCTGGGAAGGACTCACCTAGAGTCCTTCAGCATGGGGCTGAAGCTGAGTTCTCAGAGCCCTCGGGCTTCAGAGAGGTGCCCTGCAGGGAGCAGCAAACAGGAAGTAGAGCAAAGGGGACCACGCCCCGTTCTTCCTCTCAACCCAAAACAAGAGCTGAGCCTAAAGAGTTCTGTTATCAAGGTAATTCATAGCTAAAATGTCTTAAAGGTATTAGGCCAACACACCTCATGTTTTTTAAAAAAATCTTTGGGTGGTTTCTATGTGCCTTATTATTAGAAGTAACTGTTGTATATTAGATTGTGTACCAAACTTTGTATATTTAGGTTCTTTTATTCCTACTTAAGTGGCAAGGAAACTGAAACTTCAGTGAAGGCAGATACTGTAAAAATACACAACTCAGTAATTGGATTCAAAAGCAAGAATGACCTACATTAAAAACGACTAAATTCTATCTCCACATTTAATAAATTTTACCATAAAAGAAAATACAACCTGTTACCTTATTATCACTGTACCTCTTTCTCCATGGAACATCAAGTTCTTTGTTTTTATTCCCTAAGCCTAAACTTACCCTGGCGTGAAGAAATGAATGGCCAAAAGTTCTGCCCAACAAGCAAATTTGTTGGGTACAGGAAAGCCCAAAACGTTGACAAAGCCTCCGGGGCAATAATGGTTGTTAAGAACTTTCAAGGCAAACAAAACTCCTAGAAGAGAATAAAGAACATTCTAATATCAACAATCAAACTGTGGAGAGAATCAACATTTATCTACAAAGAAAACAAATGACATGTTAAGGTGATTATTCCAGGTTTTGGCTTGGACACTGTACTCTGCTCCTTCTAACTTAGTGTTTGTGGAAGGCGAACATCACTCTGCTGCTGCTTTACCCGGATGTTCATCCTGAGTCTACTGATACATGTAAAATGGGACACCAGCAATGCTTCTCGATGTCACTGAATGGCACACTTTAAAACAGTTGATTTTATGCTCTCTAAATTCTAACGCAACTTAAAAATGCCTGTAAAATGTATTTTTCTAGCCTCTGGAAAGACAGGATGAAAGCTGGACATCTTTTCTTTTTTCTTTCAAATTAAATGCATGAGGATGTATTTGAGGGAATAGGGTAGGATAGGCCGGAAAACAGGAGATTCAATTTTCTTTTCAATATTATTTCCCTCCTCCCCATCCCATGCTAATATTTAGAACACCTAACTTTAGCCCTAATAGCAATTTCAGTCCCACGAATTATCTGTAAAAAAATGAACTTGTGAGAGGGTCGGCCAAATAGCTCAGTGGATTAAAGCACCTGCTGGAGGGGCCAGGGGTTCTATCCATGGTTCTGCCGTGCCGGCCCCATACTCAGGGCACACTGAGAAGGCAATTCAGACTGGGTGTGGTAGTGTGCGCCTGTAATCCCAGGTCTTGGGAGGCTGTAAACAAGCAGATCACTATGATCTAGTAGTGAGACCCTGAACACCCTGTAGACCCTTCTCTAAAATACAAAAAAAAAAAAAAACCTATGAGGAGGCAAGGGGCAAAGCCACACATCACACTGTCAAAGTCATGCAGCCAGTATTCAAATCTTAGCTCTGCTACTCACTAGCCATGCACCACTGAGCTAGCTTTCTGTTCCTGTCTTCGCTTTCTCATTTGCAGTATCAAGATGGTGCCACCTCCCTACGGATCTGCCATGCAAATTAAAGATACAGAGTGACTATCATTTATTCTATGGTTTGGTGCATTTATTCTAATGAAATTACTGAAAGCCATAAGTAGTCAATGGCCACTGACTAATCTAGTACTTCCCCTTTCCTGCTAGTAGTTCTAGAATGTACTAAATGCAAAATTTTCAGTGAGCTAGCCAGATCAGCCTACGCAGTGTCCTGGCCCCTCTACAACAGCAGCCCTTCAAGGCTTTCTTTGCTCGGTAACAAATATGAGCCTCAGGTGCATCATCTATGTGTATGACCAAGGCTGCCTATTAGGGTTCCTCATCTATAGCACAAATAGGACTGTACAGCTAAGAGTTCTCTGCTGTAGGGATAGCGCACAATGAATTCTGGACTCCTGCTGTTTGGCGCTGCTTATGTGCAAGTTAATAAATCTGGCTCACGTAACTTACTGCACTGAATGTGCAACAAATTCCCAGAGTCAGTAAAGCTGGTAACTAGCACACTGTCAACAAGCTTCATAGGCATTCCCATCTTTTTTGAAAATACTTTATTACAAGCACACCTTGGGGTCTCTCCATGGCTCTATCACGATGCAGCTAGTGTGTGCTTTCAATGTTATGCATCCTATAAAACCACTTCACAACAGGCCCTTGGACTGTCCAAGGGTGAATACAACATCATGGTATGGGACAACAAAAGTCATGTATCCTTTGAGCTCTGATCCTCTTGCTCTTCCAGACGTAGGTCCCAGAAGCCTTTAACCACTCAGGAATTCAGCCCTCCTACTAACCAGGCATCCACAGCTCCTTATCTCTGACTTCCTTCGTGCACTCTACACCAGAAATGCACCCTCCTTACCTGAGAAACCCACAGCACAGCTCCTTATGAAGTGAGGCTCATCCATAAACTCAGCACAAGCCAACTGCAAGAGCAAATACACCACCCCAGTGAGCAGGGCAAATGTACTGAGGATATAGGCGAACCATTGGCTGCCCAGTCTTCTCTCCAGACTTATCCCTTTCCACAACATGGATGCCATATTAAAATACAAATGCCAATCATTAGCGTGGTGAAGGGGTGAAAGCAACAAACGCTGCCAGTCTTTCTGCTGGTAACACTTCTCCACACTAAGGCAGGAGTCATACAGTGACTTTACGGGATTCAAAAAGAACCAGATGTTGACAGCCACGGTCATGAGGGTGACAGGTGGAATATTGTTGATTCCAACACGGATGATTTGAGAGAAGAGCAGAAGGAGCCCAATATTAACTCCTCTTGATCGCCGCTGCATGGTTAGATACCAGGAAAACAGCTCAGTGATGAGAAGTGTGGCGAGGTGTTAGCACTTCAAGAAGGTGAACCTAAAATACATAACACATGTAAAAAAATCCATCAGTTAAGAATTAGTATATTGATATTCACTTAAAGATGAGCTCATATTAGGCATATTCTTCTTCCTGTTCTAACAGAAGTATTTATTTTCAGAGCCTTCCAGAGTAGTATCTGGGATGCTGGCTATCATAACTTCTTTCATTTTTCTAAAATAAAAATTTTATCAAATATCGAAGAATTAAAGGATACAGTATGCTTCCTCTCACAAATTCACTATGAAATTAAAACATAGCTTCTTGATTTAGGAAATAAATTTTAGGAGCTCATAATCTCTGAAAAACTTGCAAAGACAGTGTGAAACCATTAAACAACTTTGACTCAAAAATCTGTCCAAACTCTTTATCCCTTTCATTTTTTAAAAGAAATATGCAAAATTTCAACAAGTATAATTTAAGATCCAAGCATAATTGGGTTTTACCTGAA
This sequence comes from Ctenomys sociabilis, assembly GCA_004027165.1. NCBI lineage: Eukaryota > Metazoa > Chordata > Mammalia > Rodentia > Ctenomyidae > Ctenomys > Ctenomys sociabilis. The sequence goes on along the minus strand of PVKA01024182.1, from coordinate 9,343 downwards.
CTTCCACACTACCAGATAGCAACTGTCTGAATCTTTTAATTACTCAGGAATTTCAGTTTTCAACAGTTGCCTGTACAGCAAATCCTGTATTGCAACCCAGTCTTTGTTTTTATGGACCTCACCTTCCAGTAAGCCATGAGCCAAAACTTGCCACATAACGATCTCTATGGTGAGAGGGAACCCAGAGCACAAGCACACAGTTCTAGCCAAGGACAGGTCCAGAATCTTAAAAGTTGAGTTAGGGTTCACTACAAGGAAGAGTCGCACAGTTTAGCAGTCCTCTTCTTCACCTGTTCTATACTGTGACATAGTTTGGCTGGCAGAAACCAGAGGGAGGGATACTGCAAGAGCCCCAAGCCTAGAAACCTCACATTGCTCCACAAGCTTTTTTTTTTTTTTTTTAAAGCCCTTTCAATGACCATGTGGACCAATATGAGCTAGACTGCTGGATGTTAAAAGAAAGACACATGCTCTAGTCACCTTATGGTCCTGGGTATCAGCCACCTAAGGCCCCCCATCAAAGTTGTCTAGCTGACTGCAAATGCATGAGTACAGCTGAGCCCAACCTAGAACACAGAGTAATATAAATGGTATTCAGTTTCCTTTAACAGTGTGGAGTGTGTTGTTATGCAGAAATTACTCGCTAACACAGAAGATACTTACTTTGAAGAAAAACTAGTTTCTGCTCATCAGAAGAAGCTAGGAATGAATGAGAGGCAAGGAGGCATGCTAAAGATGCAAGAGATAAGTAGAAATGATCAAATGCTTAGGTGGAAGAGTCCTCTAACAGAAAGGAAAAGAATGTCAGATGTAGATAAAAATATGTAGATTGGGGAGCTAGATGCTGAAACAATCTCCTTTAGTGGCTTATGTTTGCTTATAGCAATTTCTTAACTCCACATAGCTCACCAGAAAGCCTGATGCTAGCTCAGCACAACAGACAATGGCTTTCAAACTGAAAGGAGCAGTATTCGGACTTACTGGCTCTGTAACCTAGGGCACTGCTAAACTCTCTGAACTCCCAAGTTCTTCCCATTAAATTAAGAAGAAAGCTTCCTTACTAGGATTACTGTAAATGCTTAGGACAAGGGAAGCAATCATTTATATAAAGCACTACAACTTAGGTGAAAATTAGCTGCTTTGCAAATAGTAGAATCCTAGTAAGATTCAAAAAGCTTCCCAGCTAGACTCTTGCCCTGAAAATTCTTATGTGTCACACTCAAAGCTCCCCTGAAAGTATAGACATATACATGTTTGTGCATATGTACACACACATTAGCACATCCAAAGTTTTATTGATACTGGCTTATTATTGCATTGCTATTCATTCCCATAAACTAGAGAATTTAATAAAATTTCAGCTGAGAAGCACTCAACTGAAGAACTGACCATTTTTCATACTGAAAATTAGACCAATTTTCACTTTTCCAACTACTATGACTGTTTTGCAATTCCTCCAAATAATTCCACGTTTGTGTGTGTGTGTGTGTGTGTGTGTGTAAAATAGATGAGTGTGTATGTAAATAACATCATTAACTTATAATAGAAGTGGAAAAATATGGTCTCAATCATTGCTCAGCTTACAAGAACTTAATAAAAAAAAAAAACAAACCCTCTTCAATGGCAGTGCAAACAGGGCCCTTTGGGTTATGGGATATTTACAACAAAACTACCTGCCTCTTTACTTTAAAAAAGTTCTCCCTCAATTAGAATCATTAGTGATGAGGAGTATAAAGGACAGTCCGTCCCCACACTTACGTCACACTGAGCACACAGGCTTATTTTATATTTTCACTATTCTGACAAAATCCAAAGGTCTCTTTCCATTCACGTCTCTCCTCATCTCCCAGCTCTGATCTGGCCACAGGCTGGCTGCTCCCAGCGCACAGAACACCCCGCTCCCTTTGGGCTTCACCCTCTTCCAATTCCCCTCCTCTGTTCACTTTTTCTCTACCCTTATTCTCTTCATGCTTAAGAACTTCTGCTCTCATGGTTTACCTCATTCATTCACTTTATTATGAGATTCCCAAGTAAATATTTTTCAGTCTTGACTTCTCCTCAGGCTTCTGGGACATATTCTTATACGGAAAAGTATAGTCTGCTTGATGTCTTAGCTTCTGAAATGTGAGTCACCCTTTCTTACAGGATGACAGGCCAGCTATTCCTTCTTGACTATTTAATATATATCAAGTGCAAAATGCAAGCCAGTTCCTGTACTAGGCACTGGAGGTGCAGTGGAAAATAAAACACATAATCCCTGCCACTTAACAGTGATAAAAGTACTTGTTTTGGGGAATCAAAGAACCAATACACTGCGGTCTGAATCCTCAACAAATGCACACTTCATGCATAGGCAAATGTACGCACAGCCAAAGTGAGAAAAGCACAACAGCTTTTGGGCTCTGTTTTCACAGACACAATACACTATAGCACCTATGGGGGTAGAGCCTAAGTTGTGACTCTTAAATAGCAAAGATAAGTCGGCCTTGTTTCCTAACAAGAATACAGAAGTTTCCTTCCTGATAAACTCCAAAATTATCCACCCCAAGTGAGGGGTGCAGCTTGGTGCAGGGTAATTGGAGAGATGCCAGCTGGACAATGTGAAGACCAAATGTGCGCTAAGCAGGCACAGTTGTGGCAGCACCATGGAAAACATGACGCAAAGTGAACACTGACTATAAAATGAGTGTTGTTCATGTCCTGCCCATCCAATACACAGCAATGTTTAGAGTGTGGTGTTGCACGAGAGACCACAAAGGAAAGATTAATTACAGTGACTTATCTATAACTGGAAACTCGCACAATCTATTTGGATGTGGAGGTGATTTATGACTTCTAAGTGGTACTCAAATGGTATACCAGGTATGAGAGCTACAGAAAGGACAGGCCAGTCCCTGCATACATCCACCTCCTAAACACACCTTTGCAGACTCAGTGTGTCCTGAACTAAATACTGGACCACACTTTCTAAATCTGCTCTCCCTTCTTGCCCCTCCCACACACCCTAAGACATGGAATTTCCAACTATGCATCTCTTCAAAAAGATGCGTAAATGACCCACATATATGCTTTGTTTGTACTATGGTGCTCGCCTCAAGTCCTATCAATAAAGTTTAATTAATTCTGACAACTGATTATTTTGACCCTGCAGGTCATTACTTGCAAAATGACAAGTCCTATCTTTGCAGCAAAAATCAAGTATCATCTCAGCCATGCTCTAGAGGGAGAGAAATATAGATTTCTGTACTACAGAACATCAACCAGGTGTTATTTGGAAATTGCTAGCAACTGTGCTGCCTAAGCCTTGTAGCCCATTTTGCAACATGCAGCTCAGCTAATCCACAGGCAACCAACTCATGGGCTACACACAAAAACATGCAGCATCTCCTTGGTGGTCGCAACACAGGGGCTTAGCCACAATGATCTCAACTTCTGTTTCCTGTCACCTCTCCACTTATGCAACCAAAGCATGACTCTTACTGGGAGAAACCTAAAGCTAAGTATAAGACCATGAGAAGAGTTCTTCATGGTATCATGAGCTTTCTTTGGCCTAACTCATGTGATACATCCTATGTGGAAACAGTGCTTTCATCTTCCTTTTACTGCATATATCAGAACAACTTCTTGTTAACTAGTAAGTTTCCTTTTACTGCCTTTATCAGAATTACTTCCTTTTAACTGATATGGTATTTCACTTTGGGTTTTAGTGTATGTTATATGGGTTTTAGTGTATGTTATATAAAGACAAAAATCCTCAATGCATTCTGAGAGACAGACTGTTCGAGTCATCTAGTTCTTCCAGTTTTTACCCTATTTCTTCCTTTTATTTTTTCTCCTAGTCTTATATTCAAGCACAATTTGCCTAGTTAAATCAAACTTCCTGGCCAGATTCTCTGCCTCTCCTATGATACCAACTGACCACCGTGCACCAATGCTCAGAGTAAGCATGCATAAAACTGAACCAGCATGTTTCTGTAGAAGCCTCCAGTGGTTCATCATGATGGGGAGGAGAAAGCCCAAATTCCGTCCTACCAAGACGCTCTGCAACACTTGCACCACAATGCTTTGCACCTCGGTCACTATGCTCCAGCCACATGAGTGCTCCCACGTCTCAGAAGCCCCGCAACTGTGCAGCAACAGCCAAGAATCCCCTCATCCTGTGTAATCAGCACAACTACCCAGGGGTAACCTATGATCACTACAAGGACAGGGACAGGTGTATGGGCCACGCTTGGGTCCCAAGTGACTCAAAACCAGCGTGTTATGTGTATACGGCATATAATAAAGAACACTAAGAAGGTCTCAGTCCCTGTATGTTCATCCTTATTTTTCTTGCAACTGCAATGACCTTTCTCACAGTGTTACATGTATTATTCCCCTTAGCATTTTTAATTTCAGAACAGCATTTGTAACATTTGTCTCAACTTTACAGAAATAAACTGCTGATTCATTTTAAATATACTGATAAGTTGCTTTTCTAGAGCTATCTGAAAAACAAAACAACACTTTCATTATGTAGTAATGCACACTAGACAACACTTCATCGAGGTTGTGGCAGAGAAAAATAGAAGATTACTTGAAATATTGATAGGTAAATTAACCATATTTACTTTTAATGAGAAATTAAAAATTAAGCAGGTATGTAATAAGAAAAACTAAGTAGCTAAAATAAACAAAGGAAACTGAATTCATAACTTGGGAGACCAATGTGTCTCAAGGGGAAGAGAAAGGAGTAAAAGGGGGGAAAAAACTAATTACAGTGATTTTCAATTCTACTTACAAAACAGAAAGTATTTCATTGTTATCATTTACCAAGGCAGTACCTATCTCACTTTTCAGATTTAAATGTTCAGTAAGAACAGAGAGCATTAAACTGCAAGAATACATACAAGTTATAAATTCTATTCCCGATTTGGTATCTGATACCAAATTAATTTCACAAAGAGAGACTGCAGAGCAATAATGAGAGCAATTAAAGGCTTCTGTGAAAACTGAGACACATTACTACACATGCAACAATTCTGAAATTAATCACTGAAATTGTGGTAAGCTGTGCAAGTTCTCAAGGCTTATTGCTACACATCTGAGAAAGGTTAATATTGTATCACTACCACCATTTCTATATGTTTGGGAAATTTTAAAGACAGCTCCATATATTTTAGGTACGCAAACTCAAAAGAATAGAGGGAGAAGTATAAATTTGTTTAAATCATTTCAAAACCCTACTATCACCCAGAGTTAGTATTTGATAATATTTGACTTTACAGGTGCTTAGACTTTGAGTTTTAAAAGTGGGGAAATAATTCACACAATATTCACTGTCATAAAATATACCAATGTATTTCCAAAGTTGTACAAGCATTGCCAGTATTAATTCCATAATTCTCCTGACCTCAGAAAGATATCTGATGCACATTAGCAATCACCCTCCCACTCCAGACTCTGGCAGCTACCATTCTGATTCCACTAATCTCTGTGAATTTATCTATTCTGGACACTTCACATAGATGAAATGTACTGTAATTTTAATGGGAAATCAGTATGGAGAGTCCCCATAAAAGTAAAAATAGAAATTCCATTTGCCTTTATAGGCATCTTCCCAAAAGAGTTCAGGGCATCACATTCCAGTGGTCCAGGGACATAGGTGAACAGCAGCATAATTCATAACAGTTAAATCCTAGAGATGCCTGGATGTCCACTAACAGATGAATGCATAAAGAAAATGTGGTGTTTCTACACAATGGGGCACCACTCTGCCATAAGGAAGGATATACTTGAGTCATCCGTAAGAAAGCAGATGCACCTTGAGACCATAATGTTAAGTGAAATGAGATACAAAGGCTTGAATATTGAATGGTCTCTCTTATATGAGGAACCCAAAATACAAATAAGGAGCAAAACAACAGACTGAAGGGGGATAAATCTTTTTCAAATAGGAAGGGGATCAAGAGAGGGAAAGGAGGGGCAAAGGAAGCAGAAGGGAGAGGGAACTGCGATCTGCTGTGTCCATGTGCCACCTCCCTGAGAGGAGGCATGCACCGCAGATGTGCGCTAATGAGAAGAAGCCAAGAGAACGAAATCGCGCAACACGGAGCCCTTTGTGCGTGGCTGCTTTTCCTCAGCATGTTGTTTTCCAAAGTTCATCCTTGTAGTGAGCAATTTCTGGGTGGTTTTAGCTTTCATAAGGTTTCTCTCAGTTGGAGCTTTGTAAATTTCTTAAGAGAGCGAGAGAGGGAGACGGCTGAGTATACATTCTGATCTGTGTAAACACGGACATTTATATTGTATTTTAAGCATTTGCTTAGTATCATTAACCATAAAGGAGATGCATATCAACACTACATTATATCCAACAGGATGACTGTAGTAGTAGTAGTTGTTGTAATAATAACAATAATAATAATAATAGATGCTTTAAGTATTGTTGAAGATGGGTGAAATCAGAACCCTTCCACCCCACTGGAAGGAATATATAAGGATACAAAAATTAGCAAAACAATTTGTCACATTCTCAAAAGCTTAAACATGGAGTTACCATATGCCCCGGTAACTAGTGCTCTTTTTCATTTCACATTTTTTCAATACTTCTTTTCCTTTTGTTATCAAATAATACGTCATAATATGGATACACCGCATTTTTATTAACCTATTTCATCAATTGATGGAAAGTGGTTTCTGCAGTTTGGTTATAATGCCAAAATATATAAGCAAATATAGGAGTAATAAATATAAGAGTAATACTTCTATGAACATTCACGTTCGAGTCTTCATGAACGTGTGCATGAACATGGATACACACGAGCAGAGTTCCTGGGTCATATGGTAACTCTATGTTTCTAGTTTCCACTAATCTATCATATGCATCTCCTTAATGGTTAATTATACTGAGAAAATGCTTAAAATACAATATAAACACACATTTACACAGATAAGAATGTATACTCAGCCATCTCCTGCTCGCACTCTCTTAAGAAATTTACCAAGCTCCAACTAAGAGAAACCTTCTGAAAGGTAGAACCACCCAGAAACCATCTGGCTAAACTCTGAAGCTGCAGCACCCTCACTCCCTTGTCACGTGATATGCTGAAAGAAATGTGAATTCATTCCAGTAACGGGGCACGGCTTGGGCTAACACACTCAACGATCAATACTGTAAAATCATTTGGAAAGAAACAGAGGTTAAGTAGGCTTCATTCTGCAAGCAGTGCAGAAATGCTATGAAAGAACAAAGATTTACACTAAGCATAAAAACTTTCTTTGCTTTTCGAGTTGTAAGAAGAACAAATTAGTTCAAAAGGAACAGCATATTAACCCAGGCAAAACGCTCACAAAGTCATACGACATTTGTCCTTTTATTCCAGTTTAGTATGTCCTGCTTTCTCTAGGAATAATTGAGCTACACCATTTCTTCTCACTCCTATAACAGCAACCTTACCACTCATGGCATTTCAGGTTCAAAGTTAAAAAACTATTTTCTCTACATGCTAAGGTACAACCAATTAATGAGAAAATTTTTGTCCTTTATTTTTCTTAAAAGGTACTAACTTGTTTAGGTCCCAAAAGGCCCCAGTTACCAAATGCAGGTGCCTCCAGCTATCTTTGAAAATTTAAAACATGGCATAGTACAAAATGCATTTGCATCCAGTGAAAATCAAGAATTTATTAACAATACTTGCAAATCAATGTTTTCTCTTTTCAAATACATAAATGCATTTCAAAAAGCTGTGCTACACACAGAATAGTTTTATGAACATGTAAATTATGCTCTTAAAACCTAATATTTAAATATTAAATATAACAGCAGATGGTGGCTTCACATCATTACACCATGTTCAATTTAGCAGAATGTATCATCTACCTAAGTTGATTATTTAGTAAATAGGGAGTCCTGCGGGTACAGTGTGGAATCTTCATCAGATAGCATAATCATTTGATGACAAGTCACACATAAATGACAATTTTTTCTGGCTCTCTAAATCTGTTAAGTGGCTTCATGAGCTGAACTAATGATGAAATCAAAAGGAATCAGAATAGTGCTCTCTTTTATTTCACATTGAAAGCAGATACAAAGAAATGAAGATAATCAAATGAAAACTTACTTCATGAATAAAAAATGAAAACTGGAATCAAATTATATTAAGGTAATGGGAATCTAGTCTTTATGAATATTATGACACTCAGTAATTACATTCCAGTATCTATTCATGGAATTATCTATAATTCCAAGTATATTCCAGAAGAAAAGGGGAATTAAGAACATTTTTTTCCCTTCTGAAGGCTGCTGAGACTTTTAATACAATGGTTGTACAAACTTGTATATTTCATCATTAAGAGAATCATTAAGAAATTATTTTAGTTGGGCATGTTGGTACACATCAGTAATCCAAGGACTGCGGGAGGCTGAGACATGAGAACTGTCAAATTAGCAAAATCTTGTCTCAAAAACTAAAAAGGGCTGGGGATATACCTCAGTACAAAGCCCTGGGTTCAATCTCAGTATTTGTGTGGGGCAAGGGAGGAAAGAAAAAAAAAAAAACTATCTTACCTAGCTTGACATATGTAATTTTTTTCTAATAAGTGAGAGATTTTGGAGATTTTAAAATACAAACACTTGCCACTTGAACATATACTCATAAGTGAAATAAAGTAGACACACATGTGTAAATATTGTATAGTCTCCCTAGTATAACAAGCGAAAAGCAGAAATACAAAAGGAAACGTACAACAACTAAAATCAATTGAGTCAGATAAGGCAAAGTGAATGGCATATGCTGCAGGATATTAATCAGCTTTTCTTCTGGATGGTTAACAACCTAAGATCACAAGTTAGAGTTGGAGAAACAGAAGAGCCACAAGGCCAGGCAACATTTTGGCCCTAGCCTTTCAAGGTCAGCGAAGACTCAGGACATAGGAGAACCTGTACTGCAACATCATGAAACTCAGGTGAGCTCCAAATTTTCTCAACAAGGAGATTATGGAGCCACAGAGGAAAGAGACTGAAGTTCTATAGTGTGCCTGGAGAGAGTCACATGAAGAGAAAACTTTCTCTCAAGCTCTCACAGAGAGCAAACTGGTCAAGCATTGGTCGTGACTCATCCACATGGATGGCACAGACAAAGGAACTACAGAATAATGTACAGGACTACAGGATAAACCCTGAGAGGACTTCACTGACCACATAGGAAATAAAAAGTACATGTGTTGGTATATAGATCTTGATCTATCTAGGTCTTAACCATCCAGCAGAAAAGTATAAAAATGAAGTATATATCGTGGGGCCATAATATTAAGCTGAGCTGTAAATGGCTATGGTCGACAACTTCTTTGAATAACTCACTATTGT
>PVKA01024181.1:0-34588 GCA_004027165.1 Ctenomys sociabilis | reverse complement strand
AATTTAAACCAGCTTCAAAAATGATCAGTTATATTAATGCAGATCATTTGTGTTCATCATATGCTGCATATGTATGCATATTTTCAAAGAAAAAATTAAAAAAAATCATTCATTTTATTTTTAAACTCATTATTAACTTCATTGAAAATAATAATTGTATAGCAAATTAAAAATTGTAGACAAATATTGAAATGTGAAAGATATAAGTAGATAGAGTGAATTTTAGAAAAATATTTCTGAAATGAATATATAACATGAGATTACTAACAGACTGCAGATTGTAAAAACTTATTTATAAACTTAAATGAAAATAACAAATGAGAATTATCTAAATAAACATGAAAGGTGTTGGGGAGATGGCTCAGTAGAATAAGCGCTTGCCTGGCAACCAAAAGGACCTGAGTTTAACCCCCGGTTCCGAAAAAAAAAAAAAAAAAAACTTAAAATAAACATGAAGAAAAAAGAGTTTACAGATCAGTCATATACTAGTGAACTCTGTGCCAAAATCAAGAAATTTATAGTCATATAATTAGAATTCTCAAAATAGAATGAGGTAGGCAATAGACATTCAAGGATTTAACATTTCTGGATTTAGTTGACATCATAGTACCACATTTACACTTTTACACAAAAAATATGAATAAAATCATACCAAGATACACAAAAATGAAATTGTTCAAAACTAATTCTAAAGAAAAGGAATCATTAAAGCGTATACATAGAAAAAATATTAGCTATGCAAGAACAAAATAGCATCTTATTCCATATTAAAAAAACACACAATGGGCTGGGAGATAGCTCAGCAGCGTACACCCTCGCCTGGCAAGTGCAAGGTCCTGAGTTTAATCTTCAATCACTGGTACCACACACACACACAAAAAAGGAGCTGGTGGGTAAGAAACTAGACTTAGGGTTGGCCAAATAGCTCAGCAGATTAAAGCACCTGGAAGCAGGAGCAGGGGCCAAGGGCTTTGATTCCCAGGCCTGTCCTGCCAGCCCTGCCTCTGGGAGGCACTGAGAATGCAATTGAGACTCGGATTGGTAGTGCAGTCCTGTAATCCCATCACTTGGGAGGCTGTAAACAGGCAGATTACTTTGAGTCTGATCTAGTAGTGAGACCCTTTACACCCTGTAGACCCTTCCCTAAAACTACAAAAAGGAACTAGACTTATTTATTCAAAGACTGAATAAAAAAAGATCTGTTCTCATTGAATTTTATACTTAGCAAACATACCTTTGAAAGCTAAAAGTAAAATATTTTCCAGTTATACAAACTTGAAAAATTCTACTACCTCCAGATATAGCATATAGAAAACAACAAAGACCATAATTCGGTAGGCAAGAGAAGTTGCTGTATGGTCCTGGATAAAGAATAAAGAGCTCTTTATAAACAACTATCACTTTATATACAAATCATATTGGAAGGCAGCTATGCTCACCACTATACCGCCAACGCAGACACAAATCATATTGGACGACTATACTTCTAAGTAGAAAATTTTGCAGGTCTATTTTGTATTATTTGCTAAGTCTTGGTACTGTTTTATAGTGGTTGCTGCACCATCTGGAAATACAAAACTAAAAACTTGAATGAATAACAAATTCTTTTGCAAATCAATAGATCTCTAAATCTTTCACCAGCAGCATAATTAGAGGAATATCTTATCTAGTTGTAAGTGACAAAATTTTTGAAACTGACTTTGAGCAAGAGTTCATAATGCATGAAGTGTACAAATCAGAGTGATTACTATGAAATATTCATTTTTAAAATATCTATACATAGGCTGGCCAAACAGCTCAGGGGATCAATGTGCCTGCAAGCAGCAGCCAGGGCTGGGAGTTTGATCCCAGGCCTGCCGTGCTGGGCCCACCCACAGGATGTGCTGAGAAGGCAATTGAGACTGGGTGTGGTGGCGAGCGCTTTTTTTCTTTTTTTTTTTTTGCTCTTGGGAAGCTGTAAACAGGTGGATCACCTTGAGTCGATCTAGTAGTGAGACCCGGAACACCCTATAGACCCTTCTCTGAAATACCAAAAACAAAAACAAAAACAAAAAAAACCTATACATATACAAACATTGGAATAGAATGTAAGCATAGATAGAAGTCATACATGGATGTGTAAAGTTAAGCACAAAAAGCCCCACTTACCTTACCAGGTAATAGAATTCTGATAAAACTTTACTTTATAAATAGCTGTGCAGAAACATTAATTGTCATGTTAACTCAATCAAGAAGTGGAAGAAATCGGTTAAAGACTTGTGGTTACAGATAATGACATAAAATTTCAGTTTATAAACATTTTATGCTTAAAAGACAATATATGATATATGTGCAGTCAAGAGACTGCATCATAAATTTAATAATTTTTGTGTATTATTTAGTCAGAAATGTGAACTATAGACAGTAATTTAATGAGAAAATTGAGTGATGCCAACTTCTTTCTTATAGAGTAGCTTCCCCGATATAGTTTTTAATGGGATCATAGTGGATTTTAAACCACTATCTTATACGTTGGATTTATTTAAAGAGTGATGAACCAGAAAAATTACAACTTTCACATATATACATTTATAAGAAAATATTTTAAATCTTAAATTTGAAACATATGATGGAATATATAATTTTTGCAAATTAGTTTAGAAAAGACAAATGAAAATAAGTGATAAAGAATAAAGTATGGACATATGGAAACATGAAGAATTGCAGAGAAAGAAAAAAGTTTAAAGGGAATAAAGATATTTTTTAAAGAATCCGATTTAAATTAGAGAGCAGGCAAGGTAAAATTATTAGGAATTCCTTAAAGAAAGAGGTTATAATTTTGCTATCTCTGCGCCTTTCATAGTATAGACCTAGAGATTCTTAAGTCAAGTAAGTTAATGATAATTTTCTTGGAGAAATATCTACAAATATGATATTTTAACCAACTGGACACTTGTCATATCATTTAATGATATAGCATCCTATGGTGTATAGTTACTATAATAATGACAAAAATAATAATATACCTGATCATCTTTGTAAACAAGCATCACATGTTAGCCCATACTCCATTTCTATACAACACAAATTATAGTCTCAATTTATTTTATCTTTTCTCCTGATAAAATAAACAAGAGCACTGCACAGCCATCAAGGTTGATTGCTAGGTTTTAAAATAGTCTCTGTAATGATAATTATTATTCATAAATAAATGCAGCAATAATAACCTTCCTCTGGTATAGGTGGTACCCACTCCACATGGTAGCTCTTTCCTTATCAATGTAACATAAACAATTTTATTATGAACCAATGTTTTACATTATAATTCAGAAAAGAGCATCTTTTCACAACTATTTTTTGATGCAGAGCCAAATAAATTTAAACGGAGAAATATGAAAGAATTTGGCCAGCCACAAAATCTGTAAATTAGAGAACTGGTAAAACCCAAGGGATTCAATTCATATTCTGGTTACAAGTCTTTCATTACTGAAGAAAGGATTTTACTTTCTAGTAGTTTCTTGTCATAGATTCAGGTGAGGGTAATTAAAAAATTTTTTTTTCTATTTGTAGATTTCAAAAATGCTTACTTTTTGATGTGTAACAGAATAGTCAGTATTCCAAAACTTCAGTTTTGGAATTTTAATTTATGCTTCATTTCTGAAGGGACATAGAGGTTCACATTTACTTTCAATGTAGTTGTTGCAAAAATAATCACCCTATGGTAAATTGCATAAAGCACTATGTATTGAAGTATCTTATGGCATTTCTCCCTTATATGTGTTCTGTAACACACACACACACACACACACACACATCCCAAATTAAATCATTCGCTACATTACTGCACTTATGTAAAACAAGCAGAAGTCCAATATCTCCAAGCATTTTCAATAAATCTCAACTCTCTGGCCAAATATGATAAGAAATCTCTTCTGACAGCTTACTGACAATTGAATTTATATCTGACACCAATGCACAAAAACTTTTCAAAGTAGAAATTCCCTTACCAAATTACTTAGCTCCCTGAACAGGGCACTGCGGTATTTGAAAACTTTTACAATCATCTTTAAAATGTTAGCACTAAGTGCTACCTACAGGAAATCTAAAGTGAAGATGTTTTTTTTATTGCTACAAATTTTAAGAACTAACACCTCCCCAGATATTTCTCAACATGACACTTGGTAGAATTGAGGAATATGCTGTGGAGGAGAAGGGCACAAATACAATAGTAAAGATGATGATATGTTGAACTGGAAAGAAGTGAGAGGATTGCTCATTCTGCTACTCCTTGCGGTGTATATTTTCTTCCTAAAATCTGGAAATTAAGAAATGTAATAACTATTGTCCTTGATAAATATTCACATGACCTTCCATATTCAAGAAAATTTCGATAAGCAAGAATGGTAGCCTCCGGTGTTCACATTCTCACTGAATGTCCTTTTCTGCAAAGTACTAACATTCACAAATATGTGCTTTGTACTTATCCTTAACATCCGGAGGAAAACCCAGGTGCTTAGTAAAACTGCCTGGGTCCATTATCTAGTTGTGTCACCTGTTAGTGAGTGTCACAGGCAGTACCCAAACAACTATCAAGGATCCCAACCCTTTGTGCAGTTTCTTCCCTGTGGGCTTTGTTCCTTCACTCATATTACCAGGAGTGGCCTGGTAACCAGTAAAATGTGACAGAAGGAATATTAGATCATTTCTAAGTTGAAGTTAAAAGCAAGTGCTCTTTTTCACCATGTGTCTGCCCCTCTCTGTTTCTTGTCCTACTCTCTCAGATCACGGACTCTATTGAAAGCCTAGTACCACACCAAAAGGGAATGCTGGCAGGACTTAGGGAGACCCATGTGCTAACGAACTGGGGCTCTCTGTCAAAGAGTCTGCAGGAAATCTTTAAGTAAGAGCCACTAAGTGAATTTGTTTGTGGATTCCTGATACTGAGAAGCTGTTGATTCAATGATCACTGTTTCATATTGCTACATGATGGGTGTAACTGGTCAAATGTACGTAACTTTGCTGACTTGAATAAATCATTCAGGCTTTTTCTCAATTTCCTTCTCCATACCACTGATGATAAGATCAACTTTATGGTGTGGTTTAAGAATGAAAGAGCTCATTCACAGAGAAGTATAAAAAAGTCTGAGGGCAGAAATCTGAGTCCCAGGACTACTTGTGATCATAATTTCTGGGGCTCCAACATCCAACCAAGACTGGGTAGCATTTAATTGGAAATATTTTTCAAAATTTTTTGTTTACACTTGAAAGGAAGAGTACAATTTGTCAAGATAGAGATAAAAATAGTCCTTTTTATTTCAAATTTGAATTTAGAGAACTATTACAGTATAAGAACTTTGCGGTTAGAAAATAAAGCTTTTTCCTAGCAGAGGAGAACAGGATTGAAAAACAAAAACTGGGCTTAGTTTGGTTTTGTTAATTGTGATCTAAAGAAAGATCCTTCTTTTATTTGGGTAGGGCTAGAGCTGGCCCTCTTTGAATGTGGTTTATCTACATGTCGCAAGACAAGATGTCACATGGAGGTGAAAGATGCAGTGACCACCACAGGTTATTGATGAAGATGTATCAGACACTGGCAATAGTGAAGTTTAAGGCTCCTATAACTCCCATAGTTTTCACTTTCTTTATATTAGTCATCTGGATTGAGGTATTCCTATGAGATATGTCTATAAAGTCCCAAAATATGAAATAGTTGTTAGTATCTGGGAATACACATTGACACTATAAACACTGTGAGGCTGGTGGAACGATCATTCTCCCTCTGTGTCATAGAATTACCCTGAGACGAGCTTATCATATAATGTTTTCTTCTATATATACAAAGTCATACTCCCAAGACACTGAGATCCCACTGGCCTTAAATGTTTGTTAGTTACAACAGATCCTCCTCAACATGCCCTGACTCTGATGGAAAGTTCTTAGGGTGAAGAGGTTAAAAAGGCATAAACCTTAGAAAGTGATCTACACTTCACTGTTTTAGAAAAATCTTTCTAAAAGCTGTTTGTATTCTTTTCACATTCAATCGTCTAAAACTTCTTTACTCTTTCCAACTCTTTGCCAGATCTGCTCATGATTAATTGTTATACCTCTGAGACACGGGCCATTTCTTGGCTGTAAAATTCTCCCTAAAATCATAAATCCAATAGAATTACTAATCAATTAATTTCATCTTTTAAAAATTGCTTATACAACTACCAAGAAGGGCCAGGGATATAGTTCAGAGGTGTAGTGTCTGCCTGGTAAGCATGAGGTCCTGAATTTGATTTCCAACACACACATACACACACACACACACACACACACACACACACACACACACACGCACGCACGCATGCATACATGCACAGATAAATAAAACCAAACAAGAAACCAGCTTTCAACTCTGCCTTCGACTCTCATTCACTCACAACTCTTTTTCTGCCCACTAGTGGGAAAACCATTGCATAGCACAGGACATCACCTAGTGCACGTGCCAGGCAGGGGACTGCACATGGCTCTGCAAAGTGTTGGAGAAGAAGCATGTCAAAAGCCAAACCTGATCCTACTGACGTTATAACCCAATTAGTAATTGGAATCTTCTGTTAGCTGATGATGCTATTTCCTATGTAAATGAGCTTTGCTCTCCATGCACCTTCCCTAAGTCCCACTGTTCTGAATGAAGGAAACCATGTTATTGGTGTGTATGGCATAGAGCGGTCGTTTGTGTTCATTTCTCATAAGAAAACAGATTCTGGGTTGGGACTGAGTATCTCAGAGGCTGGGATATCCCTCTTGGGTCAGTCCCTTTTGTGTCCTTTTGTTAGGTTCTCCAAAGCACTGATCCTAGAGCCAGCAGAATCCCTGATTTTATCTGCATTTTGGATAGAGTTTCATTGTGGTTTTTTTCCTCCAGGCATGTCACATGAGAGCTCCAGTTTTTAGGATATGCTCATTCTTATGTTGCTTTATGTCACTTCTGAACAACCCCTCTTATTCACTGTTTGTGTTCTGCAGGCATGTGACCAAGCACATGGTGGGGACAGAGACAGAACTCTCATGATGGGTGTTCAGAAAGCTCACAAGTAGCAAGTGGGCTCTCAGCTATCTAAAGCACAACTGTTTTCTTATTAAACTCTAACATTATATTTTACTTTTTAAACTAATTTAACATTATGTCATTCTCTGGAATACTTATAGGAAAATAGAAAAAGAAGAAAAATGAAATTTAAGAAGATTCTAGGGCAGGCAAGATAGCTCACTGGACTAAGCACTTGCTTAGGCAAGGAGGGACCAGGGTTCGATCCCTGGGCACCACACGCTGCACCAGTCCCGGCCCTGTACCTGGGCACGCTGAGCCAGCCACTGTCCTTGTGTGGTGGTGCAAACCTGAAATCCCAGAGCTAGGAGGCTGAAAACACTGGGAGCACTATGAGCCCAAGCTATGCAGTGAGACCCCATACCAAACACACAAAAAATGTTAAATACTAATATTAACCAATTAGATGCCAAATCATTTAAATATAGGATGACCAAAAATTGCATTTTGTTAATTTTTATAAGATGGCATAACAGGAAATATAAAAAGTTATAAAATTTACATGACATGTTTTCTATTTATGTTATTCAACACCTGATGGAGGAATGCTCATGAGAGTCAGTATGTGAACAGAGGCACTGCCCCAGCGATGCTGAGTATAAACTGCTAAGTGGTTAAATTAGAGATCATTGATTCTAAACCTATTTTCTTCTGAGTTCCAATCCCCTCCTTTGCTCTAGAATTTCACAGAACAAAATACATTGGAAGTGGTTTCATCTCATTATGTCATAACATTCTAGAGATTCAATTTCAATCTCATAACATTCTAGAGATTAATGTAATTTTAATTATCTCTCCAGGAACTCAGCCACAGGAAGCTGCACATCCAAAGTCATGGACGATCCCTGCTCCTCCCCGAGGATCGCTTCCATCAGAGATGATTTTAGTCAGGGTGCAGAAGGTCAGCCCTACTCTTGCCCGATTTGGGACAACTCTAAAGGGCAATCCCAGGTTAGTAGAGACCTCTGTTAACCTGCAGCACATGTTCACTTTCTCCTTCATCTATCCTGACACCCTTAACACACACAGGCATTATTCCAGAAAGCTCTTACCAATCAATCTTTCCAACCAGTGTCTTGGAGTATGATTTCTAAAAGCCAGAATGTGACCATGCACATCCTTTAAATTTTTTAGGACAATTAATCCTGATGCTTGTCATGTTTTTGTAATTAATTTCATTACATTAAGAGATATTATTGAAAATATTACTTTGGCCACTGTAAACAGGGTGTCCTTTTGGCACTGTTTTGCATGCAGGAAGGTTAGATTGGGGAATCTATCGTTCTGTGCCTTACAGTGCCTCACAAGCATTGGCTTACTTAGCTGTGAAGTGTTTGGGGCTGGTAGCAGCATATGCAACCCATTATTTCCATCAAGAAATATCATCTTTGACAAATAAGCAGATCTTTCCCTCCTGTGAAATTAAATACATTTTCCCTGTGGCTTTTAAAAACCACAAAACAACTCACATAGCTTATATTTTATCTGCTAATTAACATTTTATAGAGTATGGTACAAAATGTCAAGGAAGAAAGAAAAATAAGCTTATCAAAATAATGACTCCCAAAGGGAACCGCAAACATCTTTACTTACGTGGCTACAGATCTAAATGATGCTATGGATTTAGTTTATACAAGACATAAGACAAGTCTAGAAGCTTAGTAGATCTATGTAATCATAAATGGGAGAATTCAGTATATTTATCTAATATTTTGAATGAAATTATAACTCTGCCAACATCCAGACCACAATGTTTTAACTGTAGCTATCTAAGGTCTGGTCAATTACACCAAGCATAAAGAGAATATTTAATCAGAAAACGTAATCTATTTAGAGATCGATTATATGCTGAAGTAATTTCCCTCTGTTGGGTATGGTTTCATCAGTGGAAATATTTCAGGTATTAAAGAAGAATGCATGTGACAAAGGTATTTAATTTTTTGTCTTTAGTACTCTGCATTGAACTGAATTCCTGGCAAGTGCTAGGCAAACCTTCTATCACTGACCTATACAGTGTGATTGAAAAGTATGGGGCCAGAGACATAGCTAGTAGAATAACATGTGCCTGGCAAGGACAAGGTCCTGAGTTTGATCCCTGTTACCTCAAAAATAAATAAACAAATAAATAAAAGTATGGTGAATGTTTAAGTCTTTAAAAAATTCTTACAGCTGTATGGCTGGCAAAATAACTCAGCAGATTAAAGTGCCTGCAAGCAGGCTCAGGGCCAGGGCTTTGATCCCCAGGCCTGCCATTCACTCTGAGATGGCAATTGAGACTGGGTGTGGTGGTGTACACCTGTAATCCCAGCTCTTGGGAAGTAAACAGGTGGATCACTACAAATCTGATCTAGTAGTGAGGCCCTGAACACCCTGTAGACCATTCCTTAAAAAATACAACAAAAAGTATTACAGCTGTTAAATTTTAATTTTTTCCTCTGTTCTTTTTAATTTTTTGAGTAATTTTGCATGCTTATATCAGGTAATCTGAACAACTAATTTGAAGACCACAATATGCAATATAACAATGATTGTTGAATTCCTATCATTTTGTTCAGTGAAGTTGTGTCATTTCCAATACATTTTTATCATTTTTGTTCTGCTTAAAAATAAAAAAGAAGAGCCGGGCGTGGTGGCGCACGCCTGTAATCCCAGCACTCGGGAGGCTGAGGCAGGAGGATTGTTGTGAGTTCGAGACCAGCCTGAGCTACAAAGTGAGCTTAAGGACAGCCTGAACTGCATAGTGAGACCCTGTCTCAAAAAAAAGACAAAAAATAAATAAGTAAATAAAAAATAAAAAAGAAAAGAAAAAATTATTATAGAAAAGGACACATAGCCACATTGCCATTAGTCATCTTCAAAATATCCCCCCTCATTTTGAAGCATACTACCTACCTCCCCACACTTGCCACTTTCTGATTCAGTTCTGGAAATCCTTTTTTGTAAGTGTCTTTCACTATACTATCTTAATTGTCTCCATGTTCTGAGTTGAGTAAAAGCATGTACATCAATTTTTTTTGTGGGTCCAGGGATGGAACTCAAGGGTCTGTGCTTGTCAGGCAAACACTTATTATATATATATATATATACATATATATATATATATATATATATATATATATATGTATATATATATTTTTTATTTATTTTTGTTTTATTGAAGTACAAATATCAATGAGACAGTTTTAAGATACCTTGACAAGATGGATTTGATAAATTAATACATGGCACACTGTTTTCATAATGTTTTGATATCATAGAAGGTGCATACATGATATTATACTTATAGACATTATTATACCGTATGTCTATCAGTAAATAGAGTGTAGCTGTTTGCGTATCTTATTTTTTTATACCGGAATTACATCAAAGATTCAATAATTAATACTTTCTACCTTGTTATTTTCCTAGTGGTTGTCCATAGTACTAGAAGCTGACATAATATCCTGTCCAACCACCATTGGTGTAAATCTTGCCTCTCATAGAATTATGTAGAAGCACAGTGTTATCTATCCATCTGTACTGTCCATACACACACATCATGATTCTTCCTTTCTATACCCCTTCCTTTGTCTACACCTGTCAAAGCTGGGCACTCCAATGTCATTCAACTAACTTAGGTGCTTGAACTCGACAGCACAATCCAACACAGTCCAGCATTCCACAACAATAGTGAGTTATCTGAAGAAGTTGTGGGCCATAGTCATTTACAGCTCGACTTAACATTGTGGCCCCGTGATGTATACTTCATTTTTATACTTTTCTGCTGGATAGTTAAGACCGAGATAGAGCAAGACTTATATGCCAACACATATACTTTATGTTTCTTATGAGGTCAGTGAAGTCCCCTCAGGGTTTATCTTGTAGTCCTGTACCTTATTCTGTAGATCCTTTGTCTGTGTCATCCATGTGGATGAGTCACGGCCAATGCTTGACCAGTTAGGCAAACACTTATTCTATTGAGCTATCTCCCTGGCCCTGTACATCAATTTTTAACAAATAAAAAAATCATGTATCCCCTTCCATTTCATTAACCATGTCTGACATCATGTGATTACTGCAAAATGACAATGAAAGGTAAACATTTTGAACTGAAGCAGCACAATTAGACACAGAAGAGGATTCCAGATGTACTTTAGGAAGTGGCAAAAAAGATGGGTTAAGTGTGTTCAAAGCGAGTGGGAGTGTTTTTGAAGGGAGATGGGAGTATGTCTTTAACTGCAATAAGTTTTTAAAAAATTAAATATGATTAATGGTAATACATCTTTAAATTTAATAAATTTTGTAAATATTAAACATCTGCCAAGGACCAGTGAGATAGCTCAGTGGATTCAGCTTCTGCTTAGGCAAATGCAGGGACAAGGCTTTGATCCCAAGTACCACATGCTGTGCCAGCAACAGCCCAGGGGCATGCTGAGCTGGCTATTTAGTCTGGGTGTGGTGGTGGAAGCCTGTAATCCCAGTGCTCGGGAAGCTGCAAACAGAAGGATCACTATGCATTCAGGCTGCACAGTGAGACCCTGAACCAAATAAATTTAAAAATACATCTGCCATACGTTTTTTTTTTTTTTTTTTTTTTTTTGGTACCAGAGATCAATCTCAGGATCTTGCACTTTCCAAGGATGTTCTTATGCCAGTGAGCTATCTTCCCAAACCATCATACATTTTGAGCACATACATCCTTAGGCAATGAAAAAGAGAGATACATATTCTACTGCTTCTTCATTTCTTACTGAAATTTTCAAAGGGAAATGCTGGGTATGCATCATCCAAAGAAAGAACTAGCATGTCATCAGAAGCCATCCAGTAGGGCTGGGAAAATGGCTCAATAGAATAAGCACTTGCCTGGCAAGCACAGGTCCTGAGTTCAATCCCAGTACTGAAAAACAAAAAACTGTCCAGAGGTTCCTCTGGTCCCATAAAGAGTAATGGCCCTTTCAGATTCTACCTCAATAGGTCATTTTGCCTGTCTTAGAACTCCTCAAAATTCAATAATAGAGAGCTACTTGATTTTTGTCTTACAACATTATAGCTGAGACTTTTAACTTATGCTTTGTAATTCTAGCTTGGTCACTTTTATGGGTGTGTGTTTTCCATTAGAAGAATACTGTAACAAAGATAAACTTATTACGTATGTATTCACTGTAACAAAGATAAACTATATCATACAGCATTTATAGACTTGCATGTGTCTTTTGGTGAATGTATTAAAATAATATCTTGATTCACGAATACTTCTGTTTATGACAGTTTGGTTCCTGAATATCAATGTTTGGCAAGATTTGGTTTCTTTTTTAAAACTGCCCTAAGTGAGGAATATGACTTTAGCCATCTTCTCTGTAAGAACATGAACTTGAGCCTCTTCCCCAGAGTCATGGAATGATGGAAGTTCATGAACTGAGGTACCTTTGTGTGTGCATGTGTGTGTGTGTGCTATACTTCAATATAGAATAGAATAATCTTGTTAGAATAAATTATACTAAAACTATGTAGAAATTCAAAGCCATGTACATTAATTATTTCATAATTTAAAGTAAAAACATTCAATTTCTGGTCATGTTATGGGCCTTATTTATGTAGAGTGAGACTCTATGGATAAGACATAGCTTATTATGTATCAAGCATAAAGAAGTTTTGAGTTTTGGATGAGAATCTTAGATAGTACCATAAAAAGACAGAATAAGTACAGGCTTTATGTGAGTTCAAACTTTCAGAACCTTAGATTCTATGTTTGAAAGCTACAAATGCTACTTTCAGTAATCATTTAAAATGAAGTTATAAATAATAGAAGGCATAAAAGTCATCTTTTTCATTGAAAAAGCAGTATACCCTAGAGGTTCTGAGGATACCCAAGTATGTTCTGAAATGAGTTGCTTAAGCGGGGCAAGAGCCATTTCTCCAGAAAATAGTACATGTTCAGGCAGCTGAATTAGATAGAAACATTATAGTCAGTCAGACAGGGTTAGGCCCTGGAAGGAGCCAGTCTAGAAAATGAAATACCTGGTAACAGTGGGAGAGATAAGCACTCCAACTGTGGGTCCGACCTTAAGACAAAAGGTTAAACCAAGGCAACTACATACCTCGCTAGGAATACGTATCAGAGATTATCAATTATCTTTAAAAAAGCCATGAAGAGTCACTGACCCAAAGCCCTACAAAGAAAAGACCCTGTTCTGTATTCATGCACAATTGCTACATGACTTGTTTCCCCACTTGGTCCCTATTTAATTAATTTTACCTGAGCAATTGTGCTTGTAATGTTATTGGATGATGGTAGCTTTACCCACCTGATGCCAAGTTTGTGAATTCCATTTTCCTGCCTTGGACCCACCTTGCTCTATAAAAATCTCTACAAAAGGCAGGTTCCTTGGAAACTCACTCAGGTCTTCTTCTGCCCTTCTCTAGAACAGAACTTCCTTTCTCTCAATAAAAATATTCTGTACTTGACTTCTGTAATTTCTAAAATTTATTCTTCAATTTTAGAAAACATGTACTCATTACAGTAAATGACATATAGACACATTTTCACTAATCATCTTCAAAATATTTCCCCCTCAGATATCTTTCGGGTTGGGAGCTTCTTTCTCTTACAGCATAAACACAGCTTATTACAGTATCTAGATTGTGTGTTCCTTATTTGTTTTATTTTATTTCAAAGGAAAATAGGATCCCCTGAATAAATTTATAGAGCACAATACTATATTAGGCTTTTTTTTTAAAAAGAGCATACAAATTGGAATTAAAACAGAATAAATTACAAGTGATACAGATTTTCACCCAACAAATAATATGAATTTAACCGTATTTGCTGTAATACACAGTGCCAACCTCTGACTAGTCATTCATACCACCAGATACAGGCATACAAAATTGGAAGGAGAAAGAAAGAAATAAAGAAATGAATAAGAAATAAAGACAAAAAGGAGAAACAACTGAAAATAGAGATGAAAGAAGTTAAAGCATCAACTGCCTCTTTCCTGAGACAGCAGAAATGCATAGTATAGCCATTCAAACCATCCTGCTTACATACATAGACTAATCTCCTCCCTCCACTCCCTCTCCTGTCCTTCTGCTCAACCTAGCAACTCCTTCCCTTTAAATAAAGAAGAAATCTCACAAGTAGGATATGTAATATCTGGAAGGCTAGTTATAGAAACATTTGGACTGGAATACCATGATGTATAAGACAATATATAAAAGCCACAAAATAGAATAAAGTACTGTTAATCAAATGTGAAAAAGGGGAGTCATAGGTAGTTGGAGTAAAGATATATTATCATGAGGATTAAATGAAACAATAAGTAGCAAGTTATTTACCAAGTGATGTTCAAAAAAGTTCTCAGTACGTGTTAGATTGCATTTCATTGCTATTTCTAAACTATTTTTTAATGTTTAGTGAAAACAATTCTGACTTTAACATTTCAAAATACAAGGAAATATTCAATTTCTAAGTTTATAAAACAACACCAGAAACTAACTCATTACCAGCAGAGAAAGGCATTCATTCATTTATTTGATAGCTATTTCGCAAGCACCAATTTTGTGCTAGGTCCTAAGCTATGCAATATGTGAACAAAGATGCATTGCACACATAACCACCTTATTATGAAGTAATTCGCAACAAGGTAGAAGAAGAAATATTTGGACTTGAATACCTGAACATTTAAGGCAGTGCAAAAAAAGCCATGAAGATGAAATAAAATATTGTTATTCAAGTGTAAAAAAAGGGGAGTCATCATACCTAGATGGAGTAAAGACAGGAAGTATTGTTAGGTTGCACTTCCACTAGGTCACTGCAAAAGTGAGGAAGTGTGTAGAGGGACACACAAGTGAAGGACAATGCATAGTGATGACCGGGAAAGTCTGCATTTAATATAATTATGGGAGTGGCAAGAGCTGGGGTACATCTAAGGACCAGCAGTAAGAACCTGGACTTCTACCTGCTCTGCTGAAGTGGTTTTAGTGCTTTTCTTGCTGTTTTATTTTATCTTGATAGACAAAAGGAAATAGTGGATAAATATGAAGTACAATGCCATATTGCCTTAACGGAGAAATCTTACAGTTAGGATACATAATACCTGGAAGACAGAAAAGCTAGGTATGGAGCTGTCTTGATAGTTCAGGTGAGAATACAAGGAAAAGAAGAAAATAGTGGACCAAGTGAACAAGTAGGGATTCAAAAGACACTGCAAAAAAAAGTGAGTGCAACATGGAACCTCTTGGATGCGGCAGTTCCAGAGGGGAAAGAGAAGTCCTGCAAGATACTGAACCACAGTTGTTTTTGATGACAAAGCATAGAAGATCTGTGCAGGTAGAACTTAGTAACAAGAGGAGAGTGGTTAGAGGTGGCACTTAAGCGCATAGTATTTCCTTTTAGTGAAACTACTCAAAGATAAAGGGCAATAGCTTAATAATAGTAGTATATGCCTTTGCAGAACTCTGTAACTCTTAACAGACCAGTAAAAATAATGGGAATCAGTAAAAAGATACTGAGGAGGAGTAGCCCATGGGAAGGAAAGAGACTGGAGGCCTAAGAATGTTACCAGCCAAGGGAAGAAAGTCATAGGATAATAGTGTGAATCTATGCCAAATTTTGTTGACAGATTTGATCATATCATTTGATGTTGAGTGATACTGAGAACATTGGCAAACATAAGTGATTGTGAAAATCTCATTCAAACTAATAAAGATCACCAAAATG
This sequence comes from Ctenomys sociabilis, assembly GCA_004027165.1. Lineage (NCBI taxonomy): Eukaryota > Metazoa > Chordata > Mammalia > Rodentia > Ctenomyidae > Ctenomys > Ctenomys sociabilis. Next base: position 18,818 of record PVKA01024181.1, on the reverse strand, counting down.
AAAAAGTAAGTAGAGACAATTTCAATTTCTCAGTAAAAGAGAGGAAAGGTGGAGGGAGATGTGGTATCAGTAGTGTTTTAAAACCATAGAGTTAGGGCAGAACGGTCATTACTAAAGAGGAAGTATTAGGGTTGCATTCGAGGGAAGGGATCTCAGGAGTGTCTGGGTGAGTGAGAAGGGACAGCAACAGGACCCTCAGACAGGAGCATAGGTAGGTCAGCAAGATCTATTACAAAGGTAAGAATATGATTTTTTGAGTGTTTCTCTTTCTTTGATGATAAGGAGGAAGATTACTCATTAGGAACAGTAGATATGAACAGGTATTAAAGTCAGAAAAATCAGAATAAACAGAAGACGTTCACTATGTAAAGTGGAATCATGAACTACTAAAGCAACGCTCTGGCCTTCCTGAACACATGGGGTCGGCCAGTGGACTTGTGGCCACAGAAACCCAGTGAGCAGATGGAGAGCTCCTCTCCAGACACACGTGGCTAGGGGGGCACAGGGTAAGTGGTGGAGATGCCAATTTAAGCAGCATTGAACTTTCTTTTTCTCTTTGAGGGGAGTATGATGGACAACGGGGACCAAGGAAGTGAAACAGAAGATAATACATGACTATGGATTCCAAGTTGAGTGTGAAGGGAAGTGGGGACATGATAGAGTAACACAGGGTGAAGGTGGCCCAGCTAGTGAACTGGAGGTCTTAATGGGATTGAAGAACTGTTGGCAAGGGAGCAAAAATAGGTGAGCAGAAATCGAATAACGTGATAGGAAGAAGGATGACAAAAACAAACAGTTTGCGTCGGTTTGTTATGACATGAAATTGATAGAGTGAGGTGAGAAGGAGCCAATAGCATTGCAGGTAAGAAAAGGAACCAACAGTCCAGAGTATCAGATGGATCACCTGCATGAATACTATAATTACCAAGATTGGTCAGAGGGATAATTGGAAAGAAAGGAATCCCTAGAGAGTCACATCATCAGAGGATGAAGAAAATGACAGACATCTTCAACCAAGAGGGGGTAGTAAGTACATGGATGGCAGCATTCACTTCCAGGGAGCTAGATTATTTAAGAATAAAAGTTGAACTTTTATTCAAAAAAAAGTTGAATAAAGAAGTAAAAAGACCAAACTGCTGGTCATTAGAATGGACTCAAAAATAATTATAAATTTTAACTCTTCAATATATAACCCTCTACTTGCCAACAGATATCCAGCTGTACACAAAAGTACATGAGTAGAGTAAACAATTTCTAACTAGAAATGTAAGGTTTTAGTCATTATTTTTATTTGCCTAAAAATTTCAGAGAAGACCCTAATTATTTCTGATAATGTGATATTTTATAGAACAATCTAAAAAAAAAGAAACTGTGTCTCCAGGTTTCCCTCACCAGGATTGTTGGCTTGGGCCTCTGTGGGAATCATGAGCTTAGCCCGCGTAGCTCGGCGAGCGGCCAGTGACCTCTCCAGTGTAGACATGGAGCTGCCTGCCTCCTCAGTGTCTTGACCTAGAGAAACAAGAAAGAACTGCTTTGATAATACACTTCTTCAAAGGTGCAACATTTCATGCTTTAGCCAGGCATTCAAATGCCTTGCTACTATTAAAATTATAGATGTTTTAAGTGATAGTGCAGCTTTACTCCCTCCCAAACAATGCATTTTCATAGTGGACATTAACCAGTAGCTCACTCCCCAGAAAGAATCATAAGTTATAGTTTGATGTGTATCATTTTCTCATAGCAAGTCCATGTAATGGGAGAGAGGCATACCTTGATATTTATTGTGAATTGTTTTATAATGTGCTTACAAAAATGGCATGAACATCTTTATCTGTAGATGTTAGTGATATTTAATAGCTACCTAATGTCACACTGCATTATTAACTGAAATCTAAGCAACTTTAGGCTCAGCGATATTAACTCATTAAAAACATGAGAAGTAAATACAACTGAATAGTGAAGATGGTCATGTTTACATAAGTTGAATATAATTCCATTAAACACCATACAAAGATTACTTAAAAAGACAAAAATTATATATGCATATCAAAAAGTTAGTGACATTAATTGCTAAAAAAAGATTCAATTTTGAATAATGTTCTACTCATGTAATAGTCATGTAAAAATCACACTGTACTTACATAGGTCTATACATACATATACATGCATGCACATGTTGTACACGCATACTGAATATCTGTCTAGAAAGTTCACATATCGTTTTCCCACTTTCAGGTACAACTTTTCACCTTTTATTTTTAATCTCTTCTGTATCATATGCATACATTCTTTTTTAAATACAGCCTAATTAAAATGTAGACTAACACTGACCAAAACTTCCATGAAGGTGAGATAGTGATGGAATCTATATACAAAAAATACACAAGTGCGTCTAAAAATAACACTCTTAACTCTGTTAAAAAAAAAAGAAATAATACTTTTTAGCACACTAATTTCAACCTTGTATCATGAAGTCTTTGTGGAAGACTGAGTATCCATCGAAAAGAAACCACAAAGGGAAGAGGAAAGGAGAATAAATTTCCAGAATTGACTGAAAATAATCCGAAGCAGAAAGTGCCCTTAGGCTATAGTAACTCTGAAAAAAGTTTCCTAGGCGACTAAGGCATTTAAAAGTGTATGAGTTTTTAAGTGACATCATCAGAAAAAATGGGAAAGAAAATTCTTTTTATATAGAAAATCCAGTATGTAAAAAAAGTTAATATTGTATGTAATAAAAAGGAATTTTATAAAAACTAGGATCAAAAGATCAAAGAAAAAGAATAAAAACTAAAATAATTCTTCGTTCCTATTCAGTTTTTAAAATTCTATTTGACTTAGATGTAATAATTATAACAACTTTTGATAAAAAGTTTTTCTCAGAGAACTTTTGGGTCCATTTATGGTAACAGAGATATTGTTTTCTAATAAAACTTTTTGATATTGTTGAGTTTTTTTTTAATTTTAAAAGTTACTTTTTTTGAGAATGGACTGTATTTGGTGTGATATGAGTTCATTGGAAAGATGAACAAAATTGTTTTATTATCATTGTTGAAGTGTAAAATTTTTTGGAAGCATGTGTCATAGTTTGAGGTTATTCAAGGGGAACAACAATACAACACAGGACACTAAATTTGTAAGAGTGTTTTGTAATGAATCACCCAAAGAATTGTATACGAAGAGTGCAGGAAATCTGTCCATACACTAAAGATCCAAGACTAGTTGAGAGCCTGGATTCCACAGTAATGTCTTGCTTGAGCCCAGCTAAAGATTGAGAGCCCATAACAATGCCTCCCTGGAGTCCAGCTCGAGGCCTAGAGCCAACAGCAAGGCCTCACGCAGGGTTGTTTCATGGATATGCACTGGGAAGACCTGCAGGTCAGTGGTGGAAGATAGAAAATCACTGTCAGAGCAATGATGGGATTCACTATCTTACCATGTGCCTCACCATCCAAGAGCAGCTAGGTTGATAGGAAGGTGGAATGGTCTTCAGAAGACACAACTGCATCATCAGTGAGGTGACAATAGCTTTCAGGGCATGGCTTTCTAAAGGCTGTTTATGGTACTGTGCCTCCCATAGCCAGTGTTCATGGGTCCAGGAATCAAGGGTGAGAGTAGGAATGGTACCACTCACCATTACCCCTTGAAAGGGTGATCCTCTGACTTGGGAACCACAGTTCCTGTGTGCAGAGCACATTCCCCACTCTTTCTTCCCACCCTGCTGTACCTTTCTGTGACAATAGGAATTTAGTTCTCTAAATCCCTTCTCTTCCTCCTTTGCCCTCATGTACCAGGACTTCATTCCCTAATTTGCAGCACCTGTCCCTGCCACAAACGGGGCAGGTTAGATTCTTCACTTGTGGAAGATAGGAAGGAATGGGTACAGTTACAAAAACCCTGTTTGTTGCTTTCAAATAACTGTCTTTGTTTGAATCCCTCCACACTTAACAAAATCCTTCGTGGCACTCTCTTTGGGGCTCAGAAGTTAGGAAGCACGAGCTTCTCTGAGCCAGCCTAACCACATGAATCCTTTCTCTGCCTCTCTGGAGTATATTCTTGGTTCCTTAGGAGTCTGAAAAGGTCTGGTACCCTGTTTCCCACAGTGTAACAAACACTCGAGGTAATGAACTCCTGAGGAGGTCCTGTTTTGACCTATGGTCTTTGAGGTGGTGATGCAGGACTGGCTGGCTCTGTTGCTTTTGGCCTGTGGCAGAAGCACGTGATAGGGCACAAGTGCTCACGCAGGCCTGAAGGGTGAAGGTAAGAGAGAAAGGGGCCAAGTCCAAGCTGTCCTGTGACCCAGAGGCCTGGCATTAGCAATACTTCCATGAGTGCCTGCTTCCTAATGGTCCTACTGGTTGTAGGAAGAAAGGATGAAGTGGGTAGAAGCAAAAAGTTACTTCATTAAAATCTAAGCCAGTGCTCAGTTTTCTTTTTCAGAATTAAAGTACAGAAATTATGAAATAATTTTGGAACAGTCAAAGAACTAATTTCATGGGTAGAATACAGGATAAGCCCATCTATAGAAAGTATTGTATAAGTTGATAGGCATTAGACCACCAGAGCACAGATTTGGTTAGAAGAATTTTCAGTCTGGCTGGCCAATACAAACTTAAAATCTTGAGCATGCTGCTTCAATTATCTTAATTTTAATTGCTCCATTGCTTTTAAGAGGATGATGATAACACTGATCTCAAAGTATATTGTGAAAAGTAAGTAATACAATGTATGAAAATATCTACCACAGTTTTTAACATGGGGTAACCTTTCCCTTCATAATTATTGCCTGCTCAGAGACCATCATTAATTAAAATTCTTATTAATACTGTGTGGGAATGTTTACATTTATTATCTAAGAACACATACACAGTGTAACGCAAAATATTATTTGCAGGGTTTTGAGGGTAACTTTACTTGTTACTACAAAGTAGTCAATGAGGTCCTTGAATTGAAGCAAATAGAGGTAAACTTAGTCCCATTCTAAAGAAATCATCCATCATTTGTGGTTAAATCTGTTTTAGGACTTCTTGTAGGACTTTAAGACTAGTTTGAGTGCCCTACCTATTATCTCAGTAGACAGCAGAAAAAGGGAAAATGCACAAGTATCATTTTTTTTTGTCTGTTTGTTTTTTGCAGTACTGGGGATTGAACTCAGAATCTTATGCTTGCCAGGCAAGCACTTATTCTATTGAGCTATCCCCCCGGCCCCTATCAAAGGTGTTGCTGACAACACTCTCTGAAGGAAGAGAGGCAGTTTGATTCCAATTAATGTTTCCCAGTGAGAGGTTAATTCTGCTTGCTGGTGTCCTGTTAAAAATAAAGCCACAAAATAAATCATCTATAAAAGGATTTACCTTTCAGGTGGAAGCCTGCACAGGAATTCAGGGAGTAGGCTTGCTGGTCTACCTTATCTCTATCTAAATAAGAAGGGCAATTGAACAGAGGAAGACAGAGGGCTGGTGGCAAAATATAGACTCTTACCATAAGCCTGGAAAATATATAGGAGTTTATCATGAGTCAAGTAGCATGTGGAAAGTTGGTCAATATTGAGGTGTCGCCTTGCAACTGATGTTGCAAAACCCACCAAGACCCCATGAGATTGCTAGGGAGAGCTGTACCTGCTATGAGATTATTAACTCTGATCTGGTGTCTCATAGCATGGAACTGGGTAATGGAAGAATCCTACAGGGTCACGTAAATAATTCATCTTTGTGCTTCGTAAGGGACTCAGAAGTTGGATGCTATCAGGAGTATGCCTCAGGTCCAGAAAAGTAGTAATGAACCTCAGAGTCCTTTATTTTTTCCATAAACTCCTCCTTACAACATTCTTTTCCTGTAATATGCCAAGCACTAGAGAAGTAAAGAAAAAGATCATGAGGTTTTTCTTAAACATACTAAATGTATTCTTCTGTCGTAATACCAACCCCTCTGAAGCATGGAGGATTTTAAAAGTGTTTTGTAATTTCAAGTTCCCTGGATAGACCCAAATTCTATCCAGTATGAGGCAGGAAAATTTTAATTAAAATTTTACATTACTGTTTTTAATGACTAGGCTGTCCTTTAATGAATAAAAGTAAAAGGAAAGTTACAGAATCTGCTTAAGATATTATGCTAGGGAAGCAATACTCAACATCCCATTGATGAAAGTAGTAATTAAAGTCCTTGCTTATGCAATTTAGAACTGACAAAGCCCAGTAAACCAGTTATACAAATAATTAAAATATTTTAATTCAATTAAAAAGAGTAACTACTCATTCTATAATCACAGCACAAGTAGTCCAAGGGATTCCTGATACTTGAGTGGTTATTCCACTTCACATAAGTACTCAGATAATGTGAGTGCCAGCAGGAAGGAAAGCATGACCATTCTGTAGAACTCACGACTCCTGGATACTGGCTCTTCTGAACAATCACGGGGCAAGAAGCTATTTCTTTCAGATCACTTTGTATATCAAGAGCTATTAAACTATCAAATTAGTGGTCACATAAAGTGATTGTCTGATTATTACAATTGCTGGCCATGGTAATGACGGCCCACATATTTTTTCATACTTCAAGTGGCCCCAATCTGGGATTAAAAACAGAATTAAAAAAATAGAATAAATTATCTATCTATCTATCTATCTATCTATCTATCTATCTATCTATCTATCTATCGAGATTGAAACCTGGAAAAACTTGACTGCCCTGACAAAACTTTTGTCAAAGATTTCACAAAAGCAACTAATTCATTTTGGCTTCTCATTTCATTATTTCCATACTGTATCAATCCTAATAGAACTTTCAATAGTTATTAAAATTATAAAAGACAGGCAAAAGGATGAGTGAGAATAATGCATGCAACTGGTTAATCAACCAAATTTAGATGATTTAAATTATTGATTAATAGCTCGCAAGTTAATGGGAGGTTATATCCATAACAGAAGGAATAGAGAATTGGCTCCTGGGGTGCTTTCCCTGGTAACAGTGGGTTGATAATTACCAGAATGAGAGGTGCTTTTGCTCCCCAGTTGGGTTTCTGACTGGCTGTGGCTGACTGGCGTGAGGTCCTGGCAGCTTTGGATCGGGGAGTCCCTTCCTGCAGGGTCAGTGCCCGATGGCTTCTCAATATTTTTCATTTCCATTTCTTCATGATGGATCCAAAGATCAGGGGGCCGGAGGTCCTTCTGGCTGCCCTTTCTTTTGCCCACACTGTGGGTGGCCCGTTTCCTGTGGAACAATGTGAGAAGGCAAACGTGAACACTTCTATTCAGTGATCCTCCTTTCTTTCCCTTCTTCAGTCCATTAAAGTTGGATACAGGGAAGGAAACAAAAGGACTCCCACAGGAACACCCTGAAACCCCCAAATTGGCAGCTTAATCTTGGCTGCCTTTCTCCTCTTCCCTGGAGCTTCGTCACATTATAGGAGATGCAGTGCTGAATCCCCAGGGCCTCGGCTGCCTGCCAGAAAGCTTACTACTCCAGCTTCATAAGCTGAAGATGCAGGCGCAAGGTGACAGTGGGTTAGATGGAGCCATATGCCAATCTTTGGAGCTCGGCATACGGTACCTGACTGCAACATCTGTGTAGGAGATAAATGAAGGAGTTGCTTTGAAAGAACAGATCAAAATAAAAAGGCCAGAATTTGAGCCAACAGTTAAGACTGAGGCTTAGAAGAAAGCCTGTACTTTAGCTGTGTAATTTAATGTGTAAGTGGGACATTAGCTATTTGAAAAACAAAAGGCTGTATGAAGACATTTTTAGGTGCGTGAAACACATCTGCCTGGAGTAAGTGCCTGGATTCAACCACAGTGAACTGTGTTCTGTCCATTGAAAACTGAAGAGATGATCTACCTTTTGGAAAATGTTCTCCAATTGTCTCTTGTTTGCATAAGGTTTAGCAACCCGAGTTTTACTTATCAAGTGATGATCTCATTTTGGGGCTGATAAAACACAACGGCTCTCTCCACATTGAGAAGTGTGATGATTATGCGAGCTATACTATAGCAGAGAGTCACAGAATTATGGCTTGCAGGTCAAATCTGCCCATGGCCTGTTTTTTTTGTTTATTTGTTTGTTTTTGTAAATAAAGTTTCACTAGAACAAAGCCAACTTCATTTGGTTTTGCACTGCAATGGCAACATTGTATAGTTATGATGGAACAGATAGAGCTTGAAAATGCTAAACAAATTGTATTATTTAAACTTTTGCAGAAAACATTTTGGATTCCTGTGCCACAGTCTTATGATTCTTAATCTTTACTCGTAACTTCAGTTAATGTTTTAAATTAAAGAGTGCTTCTTCCAACACAGACTGCAAACAGTTAAACCCCAGCTTCCACAGGAGCACAGAGAAGCATCTTCTCCCTATAGTTCTCATTTGTAAGGATGGGAGCTTTCTCTGGTTGTTAAATGACTCAAAGACTCTTTGTAGCCACTTGGTAAATGGCTTTGCTTTAGCAATTGTGGAGTAAGAAACCCTGTAAATATTTGGGAATTAAGAAATGTTTGGTGTTGCAATTTGTTGAGTTTTCCTAATATTCTTTTCCATGCTTCTTGAAGCATACTGATGAGACAAGGAAACAAAGAACTCTCCCTTAATATTTATTTTGTGGTTTATTACAGAAACCAAGTGTTTTCTCTGCTCTATTTAGTGTCCCCAACACCTACCTGACTTTTACCGGTATCTGGTCAGCAAATCTGCACTGTTTCTAGACAATGGTCTGAAATAACTCCTAGGTAATTCTTTGTTTTCACATAACTCATTTGCTCTCTGTTTCATTTCCTTACACTTGCCCTGTCCTCTTCAGCTATTCTGCAACTCAGACAAAGCTTTTGATGTGATTTAAGCCTCATAACAGTATAGAAGAATTTAATCTTACCCTCAAACTTGGAGGCTTGACCTTGCTATTGTCCTTTCTACAAGATTACAGACCTCAATACCAACTGCAGCATTGTGCAACTACCTACAGAGAAGTATCAGTTCCCATATCCAGGGCAACAGTATTTAAATAGGCTAAGTAAAAAAATACTAAAATTTTTAAAAACAATAATTCTGAATTCTGATTTCCCCTTCCTTCCTTCCTTCTCTCCTTCCTTCCTTCCTTCCTTGCTTCCTTCCTTCCTTCCTTCCTTCCTTCCTTCCTTCCTTCCTTCCTTCCTTCCCTCCTTCACTTCCTTCTTTTTTTTCCCTTCCTTGGCTTTTTCATTAATTTCTCCATGACTCCAGGACCCAGCATCCCTAGGCATCACATACTCTAAATAAAGTTTCAAACCTGAGTTGAGGAAGAAGCTTTATGTTTTCGTGATTCATGAACTGATCTGGGAAGAAATGAGCCAATGCAGAAGCACTTTTCTGAGGGATTTTAATCAGATCAAGCCCTAGCTAAGAAGGTACTCACCCATCCAGCTATCAGTAAAGAATCTAAAGGTCTCTAACCAGTTTTCATTTGCTTGTAGTATGTATGCTGTCAATGGCCATCGAAGCACAATTTTCCCCTATGATCTCTCTTTTCAAAAGAGAAGTCTTTGCCTTTGGAGAGACTCCCTCTCCAGGCCATCTGGCACAGGTGTGTAATAAAACTACCAAGAGATCATAACTAAATTCTCTGAAATTTTGTCTTAAAACCTTACAGAAACAGCTGCCACCCTGACCTTCTTCCCATCTGCTACTTCTCTCACATAATAACTGATGCTTCCTGCAGTGTTCAGTTCTTACTGTTTCACCATTGGAATTTTTGAAATGTGTATGAGGAAGCTCCAAGGATGGTGGTTCCCAAGGTGTGGCCCTCCATGGGAAGGATCAGTAATACCGGGGGATTTATCAAGGACACTTGCACTCAGGTTCCATCTCAGAACTATTAAATCAGAAATGTGGAGATGGGAGATGGGAGCATTTGTTTTGACTACCTTCCAGGGAGTCTTGTGTACTTAACATTGGAAAAGCACTGACTAGTGAGTTACTTGGTATTATTTTATTCTCAAGCTTGTATTTCTTTATATAAAGATGAACCCACATATTTCTCCTCATGGTATCAAGTCAGTCCCTGAGGTTCCACAAATTTGTGTTTCCAAAAATGAGTTTAGTGTAGGCTTTGTCAGTTCTTGGCCCATACATTCTTGAACAAAAGTAAAGAATCCTCCAAGTCCAAAATTTCACGGTATGATTGAATACTTGTTTCCATATTTTTATTGTTCTTGTTGATCTTTTTAATTTCCTCCCAGAATACCTGTTTAATCCCATTTATTTAAAATGATTTATTAATTAAGGTTCACTTTAAGCCTTTCTTCTCTAGGAAGCTTCCAAACCAGTCTACGTCTGTGTAATCACAGAACCACTGCGGACGTTAGTATGGAGATGTGCTAGGGACATTGACCAACTCCACCCAAGTGATATGCCTATATTGCCAACACACACACAAAAAGAAGGGGATCAGAGATGAATGGAGGGAAGGAAAGGAGAGAGGATAAAAAGTAGAATTTTTATATATGTATATATATGTATGTATATATATTTTTTCTCAATTTTTATATATAAATATAAATTGAGAGAGTTTATATTTATCTATCATCTATCAATCTATCTATCTATCTATCTATCTATCTATCTATCTATCTATCTATCTATCTTCATAATGTGAACATTATGTACTACATACATGTACTAATTAAGAAAGAAAAAAACACCAAATCATGACCCTTATCTTTCTATTCCATCTCCTGGACAGTGAATGCAAGCGCCTTCCCAAGCTGACTCCTCTGTGATAAGGGGTCCACACCAGCCATAGGAGAGCAAACCATTTCCATCATTTATTCGAAATTGCCCAGCATTTCATGCTATACATTCATGAGGACTTTTCGGTGAACATTTATGGAATACTGACTGAAAAGAAATCTATGTATTGAAAATGAAAATAGAGGTGTTAATTTGGAAGATTTAAAAGGAACTAAAGTGGCATGGCTTCTGGGAATTTCTGCAGTGTTGGAGCAGGGAGTTTACACCTGGAATGTGGAAGGATAGATAACAGAAAAGGGGAGTGAATCCTGGAGGCTTTGCTTCAAACAAAAGCATCTGGGATAATATCAATAATTCAGTGAGGAAATACAGAGGCATTTCTGCAGTGCTGAGCTCAAGAGTTAACATTAATGTGACTTATCATTTTGTATGATGTCAGCCATATGCTATGCATTCAGTGATTACTTAGCCTTTCATTAATGAGTGTCCCCCCTCCCCTGCACTGGGGATCCAAAACTCAGGATCTTGCACTTGCTATTAGGCTGCTGAGCTATATCCCTGGCCCTCATTACTGAGTTCTTGAAAACTTATTTGGTTGCTTATTGGTCTACATTTTCTTTACTTTGCAAATTACCTATTACTCTAAAAGGAATGACTTTCTTTCTTTTTTTTTTTTTTTTTTTTTTTTTTTTTTTTTTTTTTTTTTTTTTTTTTTTTTTTTTTTTTTTTTTTTTTTTTGCTTTGAATCAGTGTGTCTGGAATGTGCTTGACTTAGAAGTGACATTGGCCAACTGTCCATTAGAGTATTCCAGACCATGTCCACTGATGTTCTAAAATATTGCTTGCTTCTTTTGCTGATAGATGATGAAGTGCTCTCTGTGTGCCTAGCTATCCCCTGCTCAAGTTGTCACTAAGAGACAAAGAAATAGCTCTTCATTAATTCCAGCAGTCAAAGATTTGCCTAAAATGTGATTGAGACTGAGGCAGAAACACTTGGCCCTGCAGGCATGGGAGAAAGACTTCAGACTGCCACAAGGGTTTGCATAGAAAGTATTATAATCTGGTAGTTAAAGATGCATTAGGAAGTACAAATATTTTCTCTTCTTTCTCCATGGTTTGTATTTATTATTTTTACTCTACTAATAAATATTAAACATAAGCTCAAATCCTATATTAGAAATTCAGGGAAAATTATTGATACTAAAATAAACTGTATTTTTAAGATGGATAAAGATACATTAAAGTTCTAAGCATTTGCCAGTCAATATCCCTGTGAAGTAAATACTAAAAAAATTTAAAAAGTTGAAAATCATTGAAAATAACCTACAAGAGTTGTAATACTTTGGATTTCATTTGAGAGCTTAAATATTTGATCTTTTGCACTGAAAATAATTATTTTTGTAAAATTTGAATGTGGAAAAATAGAACTTGGTGTACACATGAGAAATCAAATAGAAGGATGGAGAAGAGATTTTTATTAACTGAACCTTGCATTTTATTTATATGTTTAAATATAAAAACACCATTTCATCTGAAAAGGTTGTAAATTGTCTACCGTATAACTGCCATCTGAATGTAATAACCATGTTTTCTAAATGTGTAAGGTAGGTTCAAAGCCTAGTATTTTTAGTTCATCTGTACAGTGATTCTAAGTTAACACAACATATGACCTTCATGTTCACCAGGAAAATGTTAGTACTTTATTAAAGAGCACAGAAAACCCTACCAATTTATTTCCATAGAACATAATTTTTCTGTATTATTATAATTTTTCTTTATGTATTTAGCACAGGGTCCACAGGATCTTACTTTGTATATCGGATTCTTAGTGATCCTCCTGTTTCAGCCTCTTAAGTGCTGGGATTACAGGCGCACACCACCATTCCAAGTCTCAGTCACCATCTCAGCACTCCCTGGCTTGGGGCTCACATGGCTTGGGTGGTAGGGATTGCACCTCGATCCCCGTACTTGGCCTAAGCAGGTGCTACAGTCTGCCGAGCTATTTGGCTGGCCCATTCATCTATATTATAATAGTCCACTCTAAACTTACTAATTGAAAATACATAAGAGGAACTTTCCAAAGTAGCTAAAGACTTGTAATAACTAAAAGTAAATGTTAAATTTTAGTTTTATTTTGTATTACTTCAAAAGATAAATGATAATGTGAATCTATAGTGTAGTAATATTTGGCAGGGGTGGAGTGAGGAGACTTCTGGGTTTTAAAGGTGAAGGGGAGGAAAGAAAGTACTTGGTCCTAATTCTCATTATATTTGAAAATTGAAACTCAGGGATTAAAAGTCTTCACATAAGCAGCACAATTAATTTAAATAAAGTAGTAGGACCAGAACTGAAACTTAGCTTCCAATGTTTTTACTTATTTTATATGTGGAAGCTAAATCTCACTCACTATACTTTTAATCAGCCAGGTAGTGTACATCATTATTAAATATATGTACAAATTTTTTAAAGTATAAGCTTTATATGTACATTAACTCAAATAAATTCCTACTGATAGGACATAAAAATGTTTCAATCCATTTGGATCAAATTTAAGTTCATCAACAAATCACAGAGAAAAAATTCAATTTGTCTGAAGACTCGGACAAAGAGATAGTAAAGAAGCCCTGAGCATGTTTCTAACTTCTTATTAATTACATTAAAGTCTCCATTTTCAGAGAGCTCACTCTATAAAGAGCCTGATTTCTATTTCAGATTGGAATTGATTCTGCTTTCATCGACATCACTCAGTTTGTTCTGAAGGACTAAGTGGTGGTAAGGGTAGTGGGAGAGGGGTCCCCAATGAAACCAAGAAAACCTCAATTACATCCCAGAGATTCTTGATGGTATCTTATTTTTCCTTTTCTCTTTTAACATATACAAACAAAGAGAGCAAGCTAAAGGCTAAAAGATTTGTCTGAGGAAAGATGTGAAAGGCAGAGTGAAAACACTTCGAGTTAATAATAAGAAATTTTGGGGTAGCATTAAGGAAAATGAAATGAGCTGGAAATGGACATTCTTTGGACTTTTCACCACATGTAGAATCATTTCTTTTTTCCTTCATTCCTTATTTTTCAAAAACAATACTCAGAGCTTAGCATCTACTTTTTCTTTGACTAAAACCTGCAAGCTTTTACTAAAGATCTTTTTTTTTTCCATTTATTTTTATTTTACTAAAGATCTTATCAAGGGAATTAAAGCTGATTGGAGAGTTTCTCAGCACTCCAATTTTGAACACTGGGAAGACTGAGATTTTCTCAGTGGAGAAACAAACAAAATTTGTCTAAGAATCTAATTCATCCAATTATGTAACTGCCTAAGCTTAGTCACAATAATGGCAATGGAGGAAAACAAAAATTTGAAAAAGGAAGCTCTACAGATGGTATAGTGAACTTAGTTAGCTTAGTGAACACATCAGTGTTTCAGAAACAATTATAAAGTAGGTAAAATGTTTCGCCATTATCTGGCATTTGCATTGAGTGTCAATTCACCCATGTTTTAAAATTTTGAGATTATTCTCAGTGAGTTGCTAAATTGCTCTGGCAAGTATAGCTTAGCTGCTTCCTCCATTCTGTGTGGTGTATCCTTCTCAGATCCACTTCAGAGACCTAGTTCCTGATCCCCCCTCCCACAGGAAATTGAACCAAGTATTTTTTCCATGCCTTACTGCTCTGGTTTGAATATGGTTTCTCCCCATCCAGGTTCATTTTGAGGCTTTTTCTGCAATACAGGGGTTAATGATGGTGGGCTTTTTGGTGTGACCTAAATGAGTTCTCTCATGGGACTTGGTTCATTAGCTTTCAAGTATGTTGATCCTAAATAAGGCTACCTCTCATATCATGCTTCCTCTTGTGCTACATTATCTCCCTTCCACACATGCCCACTTGACCTGGTTTTGTATCATGCATGTAGCAGCAGATGACCTCCAAGAGGAAGTCCTGTAGATGTAGGAGCCATGTACCTTAAATTCCAGAATCTTGAGTCAGAAAGAAGCTCTAGTTTGTATATATTATCCAGCTTTGAGCGTTTTGTTACAGCAACAGACAACAGACTAAGATGTTTACTGAATTAGTTGTTTCTCCCTGAACCTTTATTAGGACCCAGTACTTTAGAAGCACTGTTAGTTATACTGGCTTTCATATGGGTTACATAAGATGCTAGGCTCACTGGCCTCATTTTACTAGGCTTCTTGTCTAGGTACAATGGTTTAGCTCACCAGTCACTGACAGGTTCAAAATACTGCCAAGTCTATAAGTTCTGCACACCAACCAACTGTGCTACTGGAGTGGTCTAGTACAACCTCAAAAATAAAAGTTTCCCTGCCCCAGAGATAAACATAAGGGTTTTCTCTAAACCTTTTTTCACTTTTTTCAATAAGTACATCTTCTCTGTTTTGTTTCAGAGCATTGATAAATGTGTGAGAGATCATAAATAGAGTTATTGTATTCGTAAAAGAAAGGGAATTTGAGCATTTAACAATACAAGGCTATTGCTTGCTGAAGAATCTTTGTCTCACAATTAATGTCATCTGTAGTTTTCAAAGAAGCCATCTCTCGACTCACCCTCAGTCTTTCAGAGAAATAACATACCTGAGATAAAAATAATAGTCAACACAGGGAATGCTTTTAAAAATTTCAACTTATTTGAAGGGGACTGGTGGTTCTTAGAAACAAAGAATGGCTAAGGGATCATTGCTGATTTCAAGAACCAGCTAATTACAGGACAAACATGCTGGTCATAGTCCTTTCTGGAGAGGATGAGCCGAGTGAAAACCAAGTTGTCATCCTAAACATTGCATTTCAATGTACCATTTTATGCATATCCTTGAACATGGAGATATGTGATATGAAAATACTTCAAACTCTTCCACAGTTTTAATATCTGACAACCATAGGAAACAGGAATCCATTCAAAACTCCAAAATTTCTATTTTTTATTACTGCCTGCAAGCTAAGTACCATATAGGACTGTAATGACATTGAACTTAGAATTCTTTACCTAGTCACCCATTCAAAAAGCATTGATGAATTGCCTACAGGCCTCCCTGTAAAAAGTGATAAATAAGTACTGACAGAGGAGCACTATCTCCAACTGCCTATGCATGATTGCAGGGAGGGTCAGGGGCATGAACACATCTTCTGAACACTACTTAAAGGATACCTGCCCTTGCCTGAAAAGAGGAATCTGGCCCTGAGAAGTAAAAACAAACAGACATGCCATTGGATCTCCAGGGAGGCTGTTAAATCTTTTAGTCTATCCATTACTTAGTTACAGGCCTGTAACAGATAAAAAGCAAGACTTGCCAAGGTCAAGAGATAAGGAACACGGTGAATTATGGAAGAACACAGGAAGAAACCTGTCAAAACGGCAAAGCAAAAGCAGGAAGACTGCTTCTTCATCTGGGGAGTCCACCGTTACTTACTTTCTCTGTTGAGCTGAAGAGCGCCGGGTGCAAATAACTGCCACGATCACCACAGCCAGCACAGTGAGGACACCAACTGTGACCACAGTGATCACAAGCAGGCTGCCGTGCTTCTGAGGTGTGACGCTGCCATGTGGAGGGTGCATTTGTCCAATGGGTGGCTCTGGAAAGTGAAAAGCAAATGAAATTCAGGTTCACATTTCCTGAAACGTGGCTATCCATGATGATAAAGCTCTAGGGGAGCAGGGAAGAGTTTTATCATAGTGAACATTCTTGATGCTGGGACAAACTAATGAAAAATGGAAGAAACTGCCTAAGCTATGTATTCAAGTTAATTAACAGCATGTATCTACAGAGAAAGTTGTATTGGAGCTTTTTAGCAGCATTATTTATAATAGTGAATATAGAAGCAGACCTACACAACTATCACCTGCCAAATGTGGTATGTCCATACAATGAAATACAACCCAGACATGAAAAGGAATGACATAATGACATGTGACAACATGGATGAGTCATAGAAACACTGTACTGAGTGAAAGAAGGCAAGGCCATGTATTGCATTATTCCACACATGTAGGCAAATCTGTAGAGAAGGAAGTATGTAGACAGGTGAGATCTAGTGGATAGAAAGAATGTGCATGGGAGGTAGTGCTAGTGGGTGCAGGGTTTCCCTTGGGAAGATGAACAGTTTCTTATTTATTTATTTCTTTGGCAGAACCAGGGATTGAACTCAGGCCCTTGTGCTTGCCAGGGAAGTGCTTATTCCACTGAGCCATCTTCCTGGCCCACAAGACGAACAGTTTCTCTGACAGACAGTAATAACTATAGCATGAACTGTGTCTCCCTGAAAAACAATTGATTTGAACTCTTGCAAGGGTTCAAATATGACTTATATGTCTATACAGAGTAAGTTATCTTACTGGGTTAGGGAGATGTGATACAAAGATTCTATTTGGTGCTATAAGAATTCCAAAATGCTTTGAATCAAAGAGACTGTGGTTTATGAGAAAATATTATTAAATGGTGCTGTGAATTACAAACTTTTTGACACTTATCACTCAGAATTTACTTCTATTCCCTTTAAAATACTACCTGGAAAGCATGTTTAATTTCCAAACTGTCAAGAGTACATGAATCCCACTTAAAAGTACTTCTCTGGGTTCAAAAACATATAAATTTTAGATGAAAGTATGTTCCTGTGTTTTATTTTATTGTAGAAATATTTAGGAAGAAACTAATAGGTTAACAAGGCATTTTCATCAGCACTGAGCTAAACAGGAATGGCTAATGATTCATCAGATATGCGTTTTAGCCTTCAGTGATGAAAGAAAAATTTTCTGTTCTGTGGTAAATTTGTAATTAAATTCATAAATTTATGAGAAGTTAATATTAGTTTATAATGTTATTCATGGATTAACTTAGAATGTACTAGAAAACAGAATGTGAATGGTTTCATAGACTTAGTTTCCTTTTTTTATTTTTTAACCTGTATTAGCTTTCTATAGTCTGTGGACAAAGATTCAGGTCCTGAGAACCTCAGTGCCTTCATCTGAAAAATGGAATAATAATAATAAATACTGTGTATTGTTACTGTCAGAATTAGAGAAAATATAAGGCCAACAAAGTGCATAATGTACAGTGAAGCATTGTGTAAAACCTTGCATATATTAACTATCCACCATTGTATTTGTGATGCTTCTCCTCTGAACCTCCTAACTACTAGTTCATCAGGAAACATCTACTATACATAAGATAAATTAACCTTCTCCTAGAAACAATGGCACACTAACCCAGCACTTTAAAAATCAAGATGATGTCATTTGACAAGGTATCTGAAACTTGCCACATCTTTCAAAATTAAATAAGTGAAACCTAAACAAATTATCACTGGGAAAATACTAAGCCCACCTGATATATCTTGAGTTCTCACAGGAAGAGACCTATATTGATAAGTTTTTAAATACTTATGGAAAGTATTTAAATATCACTTTCTGTTAAAAAGATTTTGGTTATAAATGAGATAAATAAGAGTTTCTTGAAGTAAATTTTATATTTACTGCAAAGGAATGGGGAAAGGTTGGAACTTTCTGTATCATAAATTTACTTGTGCTTTGCCTCAGACCCTTCAGCCCCCATTACAGCACACACCTCCGCAAGCACAGGCTCAGAGTCTGAGCCGTCCCGCACAAGTCAGCCAGCCTTTTAGAGGACTCATTCCTGCTGGAGCACAGCACAGCATGATCGCAACTACAGGGAAAATGTCTGAAATGGAACTGAAAGCCTTTGGAAGTGGCATTGATATAAAACCAGGCACACCTCCGATAGGTGGGAGAAGCACCACACCAACATCTAGTCCCTTCCGGGCTACTTCAACCAGCCCAAACAGCCAGTCCAGCAAAATGAACAGCATCGTCTATCAGAAGCAATTCCAGTCAACCCCTGCCACCGTGAGAATGGCACAGCCTTTTCCTACACAATTTGCACCCCAGGCAAAACAGAGAGCAGAGGTTCTTCAGTCCACGCAACGGTTCTTCTCTGAACAGCAACAGAGCAAACAGATAGGAGGCAAAGCCCAGAAAGTGGACAGTGATTCAAGTAAACCTGAAACACTGACAGACCCTCCTGGTGTCTGTCAGGAAAAAGTGGAAGAGAAGCCACCCCCTGCATCCACCATAGCCACCAAACC
>PVKA01024180.1:0-34591 GCA_004027165.1 Ctenomys sociabilis | reverse complement strand
TATTTTATTTAGAACAGGGTGTACAGCATCTCACTGCATAGATCAGACTCGTAGTGATCCACCTGTTTACAGCCTCCTAAGAGCTGGAATCAAAGGCATGAAAAACCATGGCCAATGGTACTTTCTCAAGGCACGGCTGGCACGGGAGGCCAGGGATCAAATCCCAAGCCCCTGTGTCTGCCTAAACAGGCACTTTAATCTGCTGAGCTATTTTGCTGGCCCCTAAATTTTCTTTTAAAATGGTTGTGGGACCATATTGATGGGGAGGAATTACATCAGCATTAGTACGCTATTTTTTCTGTTCTGAGCCTTTAATAAAAATATTCATGTTTCATTAGTATCTGTAGTTCAGGAAAAACATATGACTTATATGTGATCTCCACATATTTCTGCAAATAATTCATTTGCCTTTTCTTACTTGAAGAAACACGACATATAAAGATTTTTGCTCCACAGTATTCCAAAAACAAATTCCCAGGTTTCATAATAGATGAGAACTAATAATTATCACGAATCAAATTACTAGATAAAAATGGGATTTGCTAACTCTTGATTCAAGTCTTCTTAAAACATTTCCCCAGACATACTTTGTGGATGTTGATGCATTTAGACTTGCTGCTTCAGGTTCTGTTAGGTCAAATCTGAAAATATGTGCTTTGATGAGGACCTTAAGCAAAACTGTTCTTTCGTCTGGTTTGAGTGTGTGTGTGTGTGTGTGTGTGTGATATAAACATACTAATAGAATCATCTGATTTCTTTCTTTAACTCCATTCTTCATAATAGTGACTGAATTTGAAAAATTTATCATGCCGTGAGAAAATACTTATACCCTACACATACTATTTTTATGTTCTACAAGGAGAAATTAATACTGATTAATATCTCTATTATCTGGTATTATCTTACATATGCAAAAATCTTACTGATTTCTTAAAGGGTCCTTATTCCAATAAGGTCACATGAATTCATGATTAGTCCTCCTATTTCTCTCTTCTCTAAGTCACTACATGTTATAATCTTTGAAACCAAAACCATGTAGCCTTTGAAATTATGTTATATTTCCTTTTCCAAATTTGTAAAGTGACACATACTGATGAAGAGAAATTGTACTCAGTACATATGAACAGTTCTCTACCTGCGAAAGAGGCTTAAACAGGAATGAAGAAGATGAAAAATAGGAACACAGAGAAATAAAAACTTCCTAGATTTCCATAAAGGAAGAATCAGAAACTATAAAGAAAAATGTAAGGAATAAAGTAAATGTAAAGTAGATGTATTATTTAACAAGGGAATAGTAAGTAAAATAGTTTAAGAGCTTTTGAAGTTATCCTCATTTTTAGTTGAAAGCATCAACTTGTGCTGTAGTTGGCTAGCTACAAGACCTCAAGGCATATGAGCGACTTCAAACCTGGCTTTAAAAAATGATTAACATTCTCCTGAGGAGTCAAAACAAGGACATTTCCTCATTATTTATTTCAGAAATAATACTAATTAAAGTATATTGAAAGTAATTATAGATAACACTTATTGCAAGTATAAGGATGTGTTAGGCCCTCCACTGCAATCCCAGATATCTCCTTTGCTTAATTCTTACTACTACTCTATCTGGTGGGAGTTATAATTATCTTCATTATAGAGCTGAGAAAACTTGGGATTTGGGGAGGCAAGTAATTTGTGCAGGGTCACACAATAAATAAGTGACAGAGCCAGGCATCCAATCCAGTCCAATGATAACACTTAAATTTAAATGAGGTAATGATAAACCAATGGGCAAGAAGCAAAGAATGCATGTAAGAGTTCCTATGATAATTTAACTGGCTTTGAACAGGCATCCAAATGACTGAAATGCCTGTATTAATATACAAGACATACTTCCTTAATGCTACCCTATAATTGCCAATTCTAAAAAAAGCAAAGCAATCTTTGCAAATTTGGATATAATAATTAACTGTGTAATTGCACCTAGGATGTGCCCAAAATTCTTTGGGACATCGACATTCTTGCCCTTCAAATGGCAATTACTTTTAATAAACATTCCATAATGGCATATAGTGTTCACAAGAATTCTAATGTCATTGAAAATATTAATTGTTAATGGTCAGCTGTTTTTAAAGACTAGTAATTGCTTCATCAAATTATATAAAGGCAAGAATCTGTATAACAGACTTGCACAGTTGTTGTTGAGCTTATCTGAAATATTTTTTCGAAGTTAAAGATGGCTAAGAAGGTAGTATTAACCCATAGTGTTTGATTAAAAAGTGTGATATATATCCAGTTGTAAGACCAAGTTATGCATTGCATGTACTATATAATTATGGAACAGTGGGACATTCAATTAAGGACTTGCAGCAGGAGGAAGTAATGCAAACCTATGATTAGGGGCTTTCAAAGACAGATTGAAAAAGAAACACCTGGAAATTAAGTTAAGCAGTAATACTTCTCCTATAGTGAGAAAAATGAAATTTATTTTTTTCAAAGTCAGGTTGATAAAGGAATATCAGTTGTATGATAAAGAACCAATGAATAACTTTTGGGGAGAAAAAAATACACTACCTTTCATATATCTCACAACTGCTCATTTGTTCTAAAACCTCAGTATGTGTGATGTTTGGATCGTTCAGTATACTACTGGTAATAATCATATTACTATGTATCTATTAAAACATCATGCTCTATAACTTATATACAATACAATAATTGTTCACCACATTGATTTCCACGTCACCTTTATAAGGTCATTAGGTCCTATATATTTGATTAAATATTATTCTTGGTGCCTTTGTTCAGAAGTTTGGAGTAAGATTAACATTATTTGGTAGACTCTCTACACAAGATTGTATTTCCTAAAGGGCCTGAGCCTCATCTGATCAATTATAAGCTTGAACAGAACAAAACTGAGCCCAAACTAAGAGGGAATTCTCTTGCCCAAGAGCCTTCAAAGTGGAACATCAATTGTTCCTGATTCTACCTTCCAAATTCCAACTTGGATATGGACTGTAGGTCTTGTTTTTACCAGCCTCTATAATCCCATGAACCAAACCTTTTAAAAATTACATAAAAATTATGTATGTAAATCTTTTACTGGTTCTGTTTTTTTTTCTGGTGAATTATAACATGTTCACCTTCTGTGAAGTTTCATTTTTGTGAAAATTTTAAATTGTAGCTTATTTCATGTTCAAGTTATAGAGTTCCTCTTCTGAAGTACTATCTAGGGCCAGTGGGAAATAATATATTGCAATAGATATATAATAGAATAGCATGTCATTTAGCAGAGAAATTCTTAGGTGCTATTTGGACTAAAAATAATGAATGGTGCAAGGGATGCAAGTTTACAGATGTGAATTCACTTCTTTATTTTTTCAGAGTAACTTTTTATCATTTATCTGCTGGGCATAAAAAGCTATCCCCAGTCTTTATTCCATGAATCAATAAATGATAGGATCTACTTACGTGGGAGCACTCTCTCGAAGATGCTGAACTGGTACTGTTTGATGGCTGAGGGCTTGGTTTTCTTCTTCACTGGTCTGTTCCAAGTCATGGGCCCGCTCAGGGTGCCCTTGGCTTCGCTGTTACAGCACTGTGGCCAAGTCCCATCAGCACAATCTCAAAAGGTGAGACATGCGACCCTTATGGTTTGGGCCTTCTTCTTCCAAACATTAATCTTATTCTAATGACAAAAAAGCTGGAGGTCAGTGTCACAATCATTAATACCACCCCTTGATGAGAGAAGTGTCAAAGCATTTTGTTTAAAGCTGCCACAGTATGTGGCCACAGTATGACACCACGTAGAATATGCTCATCCTCTTTTTTTTTTTTTTTTTTTGAGACAGGGTCTCACTATGCAGTTCAGGTGGGCCTTAAGCTCACTTTGTAGCTCAGGCTGGTCTCGAACTCACAACAATCCTCCTGCCTCAGCCTCCCGAGTGCTGGGATTACAGGCATGCGCCACCACGCCCGGCTTCATCCTCTTTGATATCTGAAAACTCCTTACCTCATGGAATTGACCTCAGGCTCAAAGTTTAGGGTTTTGTCAACAAAATTAAACCCAAGTAGAGGAGAAGCTTTTGGGGTACAACTCTAGTCTATGGTTTTGGTAAACTGAAGGCTTGGGAGCTTCTGTCAGTCTCTCTTCATTGCATGTGGCATAGAACAGGGGTACAGGCTTACAGTACTTACCACATGCATTCTGTGTAGAAATGGAATAATTAGAGGTATGCAGAGTTACTGATAGATCACAGTTGTAAGTTCATCTGTATCTATTTTGATCGTTTAGGCTTTATATAATGATGCCACAGTGCTGCCCTGCAGAAATAATTGTGGTTCTTATTCCCATCCTCAACATGCAAGGATCTGTTCCTTTTCCTTGTGTACTTGTGAGTCAGTGTCCTTACCATAAAGTTTTGAGACACAGAAGTCTCTACTTTTTTTTTTGTAAGCTAGAACCATTTCATCTGAACAATTCTTCTAAAACTTATATAGGTTTTCCATCAACATAATTAGGGTCCAGTTAGAAAAAGTGCTATGACAACTTAAAAATTTGAAAACACATCCTGTATCTTGGGTTTCCAGTGATCTTTCTGTTATATAATAATTTCATCTTTTGTTTCTGGGTATTATTTCCTGTATAATAAGTGTTCTGTTCAGAAAGCCTTTGGCTATGCCTATGTCTGTAAGAGTTTTACCTATGTTGTCTTCCAGCAGATTCAGTGTCTCCATTTTAGCCTTTCTCTCTTTGATCCACTTTGATTTTCATACAGGGCAAGAGATGCAAGTCCTTATTCTGCATGTGGATAACTAATTTGCCCAGCAACATTTGCCAAAAAAGCTCTCTTCACTGCAATTTTTCTGGCTCCTTTTTCAAAGATTAGATGGATGAATATGCCTGAGGTTTTTCCTACTTTCTTAACTGTGTTTCATTGATCAAAATGCTTGTTTTTGTGCCAGTGCCATGTTGATTTTTAATTACCGTATCTTTGTAGTATAACTTGCAATCAAGAATTGTGAGGTCTTGTGTGTTGTTCTTTTTATTTAGGATTGCTTTGATAATTCCATATCCTTTCTGTTTCATTTAAATTTTTGGGTTGTTTTTCCTGGTTCTGCTAAAAATCCCATTTTAATTACTGTTATGTTACATCAGGATTCAGTAAATACCTTATAACAATAACTTAATTTTAATGGTTTTAACACTCAAATCAAAAAGCACAACATAGCGGATTGCACCGCGTGGCAGGAGGACAGCTGTCTGTGGCTGTCCAGGACTGCCACATCGCTCTCCTCTAGACCCAACCACTTGAGAGCAGTGCAGGCTGGATGGGGGTGACTTCCCTAAGCTGGTTTTGACAGTGAGTCTGTGCAGGGCTGTGTGTGTGTCTTTATGGAAGCCAGGGCCCACATTCTGGGCTCCCTGCTCCTCGCCAACAGCCATAGTTGAGCCCAGAGCAGAGGGCTGTGAGGTTGCGGGGTGAGGATATGAGTAACATCTCTGCCACGGTTGATGCAAGTCCAGAGCATATTCCTTCCCAGAAATATCTATAAACAGGTCACTTGTCACCCACAGCCTGAATCTGGCTGTTGTGTTCTTTTCTGCAAGAATGCTTTGTTCCCTCTTTTTGAAGTCTTTCCTGCTTACACAGTACATCCAGCTGCAGTCCGCTCACCATTTTCCTTAATGTGAATGTGATCAATAAATACCAGAGTTCTGGCTGCCTCATGACCTTATTGTTCCCCCTGAACAGCTGGTCATCCAGATCCCTGTTGCACTGTCATTCGGTCTCTTGCGTTTTCTTTTCTCTTTGAGCTATAACATCTTGAAGGAAACTGGGGACTCACTTCAGAGAACCCCAAGAATGACAGTGGGAGACCCCAAAAGCAACCAGCAAGAGATAAAAACAATTTCTTTGCCTTATGTTGGATGCATGCTAGATGCCCTAGGGAAGGTGTAGCACTCACACCCACACTGTGAGCATCAAAACTTGAATCAGAGCTGGGTGTGTTGGCACAGGCCTGTAATCCCAGCAATTGGGAGGCTAAGACAGGAGGATTGTTGTGAGTTCAAAACCAGCCTGAGCTACAAAGTGAGCTTATGGCCAGCCTGAACTGCATAGTGAGACCCTGTCTCAAAAAGACAGAAAAAAAAAAAAAAAAAGAAACTTGAATCAATCACAAACTCTGGGGAGAGCCACTTATAAAAAGCGTGTCCCCACTAGGTGTACTGAAGGGTACATCTAGACATAAACCACAACATTCTGCTATTGGTCCCACTAAAACTCATGTACATTCATTTATATAAAATTCTCTAAGAATTGCCAGAGTCCTAACAGTTTCAGCATGGCTGAAAAGTCCAAGTCCCAAGTCTCCATTGATATTTAAGGCAAACTCTTAGCCTTGCGCCTCTGCATTAAAAACAGAAAGTTCAATGCTTCCAATGTTCATTGGCATAAGAAAGATAGCTTTACTCCAGAAGTAACAAATGGGGGAACATAAAGAATGGGACCAATGTGAGTCCAAAATCTAGCAGGGCAAACATTAAGTCCTATAGTTCCATGTGTAGTATCTGAGGCAATCTGTGGTAAAAGATAAACTCCAAAGTCAGGTGGCTCTGCCTTTATGGCACTTCCAGTGGTTGCAGCTTCCTTGACTTCTTGGGCCACCTCTACTTGCCCCCTGCTGCTTTCTTCAGATAGCATCCATTCCTGGATTTTCATAACTTCTCTCATGTCCATGACACCTTTGGCTTCACACACACAGCACCACACAATGCCCTCTCAGGGGCATGCAGTCCGGCCTCTCAGACCTTCTTTTGAAATCTGGGTGCAAGACTTTCTGACCCCATAACTCTTTCATTGTGCATGCACCTCAAACCAGTACCACATGCATGATGCAAAGGTCTACTACTACCTGGGATAGTGGCCAGGCTTCTTTCTTCCTTGGCTGGAGGGGTCAAGTGCTTAGGTTTCTGGGCGCTCTGTAGAGAATTCTGAGGAACACATTTGCTATGCTGCCACCATTCTGTAACATTGTGTGGCAGTCCCCATTCTGGGATATGGGAATCTAGCGCTCCCTTTTCAAAGCAAAGTCTTTTCCATTTGCAATTTGAGGCTGTAAATGGTGGAGTCCTGCTGCTTCTTGTGATGACCTTAACCAATATTCTTCTTTCCTTCTCATCAGTCAAGATCTCTGTTATATTTTATCAGAGATAAAATATATTTTATATTTTACAATAGCTTTTCTGGAGCTTCCTTTAAATCAATTTTAAGATTCCTTAACTAAAATACTGATATTAATGTATACATACAGTATTTGCAAATATGGGTAGCTATTATTTTTCACCAATGAAATTATAAACAGAATCAATGAAATTTTGTTTTTCTTTAAATATTTTCAAAGCCCTTACATGAGAATACATTTCCAAAAGATGAACTCCTTGCAAAATTTTTCAAATAAAATTATTTTTAAAGTGCAAGCCAGGCATGGTGGTGCATGCCTGTAATCCCAGCACTCAGGAGACTGAGGCAGGAGGATTGTTGTGAGTTTGAGACCAGCCTGAGCTACAAAGTGAGCTTAAGGCCAGCCTGAACTGCATAGTGAGGCCCAGTCTCAAAAAGACCAAAAAAAAAAAAAAAAAAAAAAAAAAAGCTCAAAAAATCATCTGTTGTGCTTTTTTGGTTTTGATTCTCAAGTACCTGGATATAAGCAAATTTCAGGCCAACTGCCAAGGGATAACATGTATTCTTTTCTGTTTGGTAGCCAATGCAGTTCTTCCCAGAAGAAACCTGCTCAAATGGGTTTTTATCACATTTCCAGTCTCCTGAGCTCTGACCAGATTCTCCCATAATGTGCATCCTCAGGTGTCCTAGCTCTACCTTTTAAGTGGGCTTCTTCAAACCTTTCCTAACTCTTACCCTCTCTCACAAGCCAATTTTAAAGACTCCTGAGGCACATGGCCAGATAATGTCATAGCAAGACCCCACTTCCCTGGTTCAAAATCTGTTTCTTTTTTCATATCTGAGAAAAATACATGACACTGACAATTAAGGGAGGGAAGGTTGATTAGCTCCTAGTTTGTAGAGATTTCAGTCCATAATCTAACTGGTGTCAGGGCAGATTGTTCAAGGGAGAGGGGTAACCCTTCATGGTAGAAGAAGATACAACAGGAGAGAGATAAGGTCCTTTCTCATATATTATATGTGAGCTATGTGCAGCTAGGGATAGTGTGGCATTCACACCTTTAATCCCAGCACTGAACTATGAATCAATCACAGACATTAGATTCAACTATGTTCTTTATGTAAAAAAAATCTCCCATGACTGTATTAGGCTTTGGAGGTACATATAGACTCAAATAATAACAGTTCTTCACAATCTTTATTCAATTTTTACCAAGTTTTTTTTTAATCTTTTGGTATTTATTTCAATGAAATTTATATGAGGTTCTATCCTGTTGTTATTGCAGTTATCCATGCTGTAGCTATTGCATGTTCTCTGTCTCTGAAATGCTAACATGTTGGCACATTCTATATCCATCTGTTTTATGCATTGTCTCATGGGGACTTACCTTGATTGATGTATGAAATATTGCTTTGGTGTTTCTGACCCGTTTTCCTTGTTCTATTTATGATTCTCCAAATATCAGTCCATTGTATTAAGTGATAGAAAAGACTTGTGCTCTGAATGATGTAAGGAAGTATCATTTTCACCTTTTTAAAAAGTCAGTGCTTGATCTAATTTTTATATGACAAGGATTATTATTCAGTTTTGAATTTAAAAATTATACACTTTGCTTGACTAGACCAGTTGTTCTCAATGGCTGGATTACAGAGAATTACTCAATAGATTTAAAGTAAAAGTAATGCTACTCTTCTCAAGGATAATTAAATAAAATTTTCAATTGTATATCCTGGATTTTATTATTGTTTATATGTCCCATGAAAGTTTAGTTGAAACATGCATTGAAGAATCACTGTTTTAGGTTAATGCCAACACATGTAAATGTATATAAATATCACTCACACATTTTGTCAGTTTATATTATGATTCATTAGCTATGCAGATTTTGCATTTCTCTTAATTTTTTTTTCTTGTTGCTACCAGGAATCAAACTTGAGACCTTGTCCTTACCAGGGAGGTGCTTGTGCCACTGAGCTGTATCCACAGGCCTAGTAATTTTCTACTTTGTATTTCTGACAAGCTTCTAGGTCCTAAACAATACTTCGAGGAGCAAAGGTTTAAATGAAAGTGCCTAGTAGGCTCATTATGATTATAAGTACATTTTAAAAAATGCTTTTTTCAGTAGGAGTTTTGCTTAAGTAAATGTTAGGCATATTCTTTAGTATCTAATAAATAATTCAGAAGACACTTTATCTATGGTCATTTACCAATCTCATTATCCTTGGAGAGCAGGGTTTTTAAAAGAATTATCTTGTTGAATATCATTCACCTCTCCTAGTTTTAGAACTTGACTATATTTTTAAAATAGAAAAATAATATATTTGATCTGGCTCCTTGCTTGCATTGATCTATGTGTAAGAAGGCATAAGTTTGTGTGCCTGTACTTGTGTCATGTAGCTAGATAAGACTTTACATTTTAGGTGAACGTATCTGTCTCTTCAGGGCTGTTTCAGTCAGGTCACAGCAGAGAGATGGCACTGCTGCTCTGGAACTGTTCTAGTGGCTACCAGATTATTTTCCCTTTTAGTATAAGCTTCACTGTGATGCTTATATAACCTCTATTCCTTTAAGTATTACAGATGTCAATCAAATGATTAAAACATCTTAGAAATATCTGTAGCTTTATGAGTTTGTGGCATAAAAATCTAGAGCATAGTTAAAAATTCATCATTGGATAGTAAACTATTATTAAAAACTTCAAATTCATAGACTTTCCTTTCCAACTGAGCTTTTAAAATTCAAACTGCTGACTCAGCCTTGTCCTTTCTGCCAATGGACGGCATCTTCTGCAGATAAGTTTTATCCCATCACTGGCGCTTGCCTCTTAATTTCCTCCCGCTTAGTGCCGTCATCAATTCTTCATGATCATCATCATCCATTCTGTTTGTCTAAGTAAAATAGTTAACATTTTCAGAGCATTTAGTACATATCATATATTGTCCTAATCATTTTAGAGGTATTTATACATCCTTGTAGCAGTCTTGAGAGACGGATTTTCCTTGTATTTTGCAAATAAAATACTGTTAAGCACCTTCACCAAGATAATGCAGCCTTTAAATGACCAATTAGAATTTAAGCAGAGGCAGTCTTTTCCCCTGTAGAAGAAAGATAATTATAGCAATTCCTCAGAGCATAACCTGGAAGCATGCTTTTGTAAACATATAGATCCCCTGGTGGAATATAACTTTTTAAAAATTTCTGCTACAGTGAAAATAGGAGAAGATAATCAGTTGTTTTAAAAATAGCTTATACTTGCATACTATTTACTATATTAGGTTCCAGCCAAAATAGTTTGTGTATTAACTCAGTCTTGACCACAGTCCCTTTGAAGTATGCATTAATTACCTCTGCATTTCAGGTGAGGAATCTGAAGTGCTCAGGTTGAAGAAGTTTCCCTCATCTTATAGTCAGCCATTGCCAGAGCGGTTCCTGGAGATGACTAGCATGCACTCGCTTTCTTCTCTTGTGAGTTAACCCAGCTCTCTTCAAAGGAAAAAATTACAACTTCCACCATGCTGCTTAGTGATTTATGAATGTGCATTTTCATCTTAGAATTTAGACATGTTTCCTACAAATAGGCCCCAAGGAATTATAAGATGCCTGTTTGCAAGCTATATAGCTTCTTTGAAATTCTGGCCACATCTTAAGCTAGGATATATAGATTTAGAGTAAATAAATTCTCTGCAATCTTTGTCAGTCAACCTTGAGACTGACTGGCTGAATAAACATGTTCAATTACCATTTTTATAAGCAATATAAAAAGTGACTGTTAACAGTTTGGAAAAGTCAAACAAACACGGCAGTGGTAATGACTGCACATGTGACTTTGACTGGAAACTAACACCACTGCAGTGTCACTGCACTCAGCCACAAAAGCCACACCAGTGCGAGGCACAGAGCTTTGCACACTGACAGACTTCTCTGTTGGAGCCCATGCCCTTAGGCCATGTGCTTGTTTCCAGTTTCATTTTACATGCTTACAAATTTCACTTTAACTGTGTCATAGGCAAAGGCAGTAAACCAAAACTATTCTGCTTTACTGTGGTTTTCTCTTATACTTCAATGCGATATAAGTTACAACAGTATTTACCTGCATTCCTCAGGTATAATAAAGTGAATCTAATTGTTTATTTGTTCATGTATTTATGCAGTGAATGCTGGGGCCAAAACCTGGGATCTCATGCATTCAAGAGAAGAGCTCTACTACTGAGCTATAGTCTCAATCATAGTGAGTTTAAGTGTTTTCTGGTTTTGAAATCAAAATTTAGAATTCAAAACAGCAATCAGTGTTATTTTCCCAATTTGGTACAATACATCTTAAGAGTGGTCTGAATTTATTGTAAAAGCTATTTAAATTATATTGAGAGCAATAGCATGACACATTCCTAAAGGGTAAAGTAGTTTTTATAATGATTTGTTTAACTAATGGGCTATAATTACTTGCCCTCCCAAATCAAAATTTACATTTGAACGAAAGGGTTTTTCTTACTTATCTTCTTTCCCAAATGTGATACCTGCACCAATTCTCCATATATTACAAACATCCTAATAAAAAAGGGAAAGAAAAAAGTGATAAATTTGAACAAATTATTGTATATGTATATTTCCTGACTCCAAAGCTTATAATCATATAGATATTAAAATAATTGACTACTTGTACTATGCATTGACTTTATTTTGGCATTTACTAAGGTCATATGAAGTCTATTTGAAAAGCCACAAGTTTCAAAGTAGTTATTGATTAATTTATACAACATGTTTTCTTCATGTTTAGGAACAATATTTGTATCTCAGTATTTTGAGCCTTATATTTTGTTTTAAAACTTTTCATTTTTAACTTTACATAAAATATATGCCTACAAACGTGTATGCCATGATATATTTTGATACATATATGTATTGTATAATACTCAAATCAGGGCAAACACCTATCTCTTCAAACATTATCATTTCTTTATGAAGAAAACTTTCAGGCTTAAGTATACTTTAACTGCTCAATCATTCAGGAAAATCATGACTGCTACTGAATATAATTTGATGATCCATTTTTATTTCATGCATTTCTTCACTTTTCAAATATTCACAATATGCTAGTTTCTTTGGATCAATTTTATAAATTTTCCTGTGCCTGTATGTACACACTATGCTGGTTTAAATCAATATGTCCCTGCAGTTTCATGTGCTCAGGAGAGGAGGCTTTTGGAAGATGAATGGATGAGGAAGAAGATATAGTCATTGGTGGATTAATGTGTAGATGAGTTCACAGCAGACAACTTTGGGAGCTGAGGTCTGGTTGGAAGAGGTGAGGCATTAGGGAGTGTATCCTGAAGTGGTGCACTCTCTTGACCTATTCACAGCTTCCCCTTCTTTTGGTTAGTTTCCTGGTTCCTTTAAGTTGACAAGTTTTCATTATCTCTGTTCTGCTCTAGATCCAGCCAATGGCACATGGACTAAACATAGAGCCATAAAGCTGTCCACCCTCAAGTAGTAGCTAGGTAATAGATACTTTGTCCCAGTAACAGGAAAATAAGTAACATACAGATAAATTGGATAACCTTATGACTTTGAAAATAGATGAAAGTGAATTAGTATTCAAAGTCTTCTACACTGCATCATCCCTGAGTACCACACTGATTTGCTGTGTGCCTTAGCACTTAAGATTAATTGTAAAGGTACATGGTTTTGCTAAAGGCAAGTAGTTTCATTCTTTTAAGCCACACCTATAACCAGGAAGCACTTACACATATGGCTGCTAAATTTATTAAAATAAGAAATTGAAAACAGTATGTGTTATTGCCCAGGAAATATTAAGTTTTATTCATAAAAAGTTAACAGAAATGTCAGGGAGTATGCAATAGTAACCTTTAGTTGGTGCTTTGTCTTGGAATCAGCTGGAACATTTGTTGGTAAGAGTAGAGAAGTTCAATACTAGGCTAGAGCACAGCAGTGTTATAAATGATGCAGTAAAAGATCTCAAGTTGGTTTAAATCATTTGAAAGTATTATACTACTATCTATGTGATTGTCAAGATACACTATTCATATAGAATCATTTTGAAAAGTGAAATTTATGGATGGCATCAAATATTTAAGTTTAAGATCCCTACTATACCTAGCTCCAGTTATCTTATTTGATTCATCATACACAGGTTAGATCGATTAAAAACTGATATGGAGAACCAGTATAACAGAACTTAATTTTTTGTTGAGCTTGAATTCTAGGCAATTCAATTGTGATACACTCCTGAATGACTTCTTTTTCATATAAAGAAGCACATAGTAATTCTTGGGGATTAGTAACTTGACAATGTGAATTTGATTATAATAATTAGACATCTCATCCATTGTGGCCACAGAGCAGATGTTTGTGTCCTCTCAGAACTGAAGTTGGAAGCTGTATCCCTGCTAGGATGATCTGGAGAGTGAGTCTTTGGAGGTAACAGATACCAGGTTAGTAGTATGGATCCATTGCTATTGATCAGATTAATGTTTTCATAAAAAGCAGAAGAGACTTGCCTTTTCTTTTTCTTTTTTTTTTTGTCTTTTTGAGACAGGGCCTCACTATGCAGTTCAGGCTGGCCTTAAGCTCACTTTGTAGCACAGGCTGGTCTCAAACTCACAATAATCCTCCTGCCTCAGCCTCCCAAGTGCTGGGATTACAGGTATGAGCCACCATGTCCAGCCTGAGACTTGCCTTTTCTTGGACATGACAAGAAAAGCCAAGTTGAGACAATAACTAGAATCTCAACAAAATTATCACCTTGGTCTCAGATGTTTGGCCTCTAGGACAGTGGTATATAAACACTCTTTTTTTTCTTTTGCAGAGCCTGGTATTGAACTCAGGCCCTTGAGCTTGCCAGGTAAGTGCTTATTCAATTGAGCTATCTCCCCAGCCCCTAAACACTTATTCTTTAAGTGAGCAATCTCTGATAATTTGATACAGGAAGCTAAAAACTTGGAGAAAATTGTGAAGGGCCAAGCTGAGTATAAACTGTTACAGTTTTAGACACAAACCACACCGAATCTTCTCATGTTCCTGCCAAGGAAGGCTCTCCTTGTTTTAAAGAGCCATATTCTCAGAACTTCTTCATTTTTCTTCTTGGCAGAACTCATGCTCTTGCACTTGCCAGGCAGTCACATACTCTATTGAGCCATCTCTCTGGCCCCTAAAAGCTTTTATTTTTTGTAGTACTGGGGATTGAACTCAGGACCTTGCTTTTGCCAGGCAAGCATTCATTCTACTGAGCTATCTCCCCAGCCCTAGAACTTCTTATTTTTACAGTACTATTATAAAATGTTCAATATATATATGTTAACTAAAATTACAGGTTGCATGAATTTAGGTCACTGCTATATACATGCTTTGATGCATAAAAATCTGAAAATAACACACAGGAAAATAATGAAATTTTCATTTATCAATTATTAATGTTTACTATGTGATCATACCTCATAAAACTTCTAAGTACATAGCAAACATTCAAGATACTTTTAATAACATCCTACTTTTCAAATATTATTTCTCTTATTTTATACAACATTATATCCCCAAAATATAAGATTTAAAATCACAAAATGCTTAGAAGAGGAAAAAAAATGAAATCTAGAACACAAATGAAGGAATCTAATCTCACTGGTTTTTTTAATATATAAAATATGATCTATTCATTTTTAGAGTAAGACGATCTTATCTGTTACCAGAATTGCTTAATGACAATTATTAAAATATGACTCATCATATATAAAAACATACTAAAGTTGTTATAAAGCAGAAGAATCCATATTTTTTTTCATGTAACTTTAAGATTGTTATATACAAAACCTGCTCTTGATTCTTTTTGATGGCTATGTAAGAAAACTATAATAAAATCTCTTACAGATTGCCATTTTTTTCCCTTTATTAAAAGAGGAGTAAATTTGCCAATTAACTCTGTATCAAAGGAAGAAATTCATAGGTGCTTTTGTTTTATCTGTTTGTTTTGGTTTTCAATTTCAGAAACATTGTTTCCAAATGTTGTAGTTCAGGCTGACCTTGAATTCCTTATGTAGCCTAGGCTAGTTTCAAATTCCTGGCAATCCTTCTGCTTTGCCTATCAAATTCTGAGAATGGA
Source organism: Ctenomys sociabilis (assembly GCA_004027165.1). NCBI lineage: Eukaryota > Metazoa > Chordata > Mammalia > Rodentia > Ctenomyidae > Ctenomys > Ctenomys sociabilis. Next base: position 19,314 of record PVKA01024180.1, on the reverse strand, counting down.
AGCACGCAGTGGTACACATGATTTAAATGTGATTTTTAATTGTGATATTTTGGGATGAATCTTTTGATATGAAGTGATTTGTAGTGACATTAAGACGAAATTGTTTCATTGTAATGAATCCTTGCAGTCATTGTAAAAAATGCTGCATGACTTTGGTATACAATTAAGATTGCTGCATTTGAAGTTTTGAGTTACATGTGTAAAGGATGTGCAAAACCGTATCTCAATATGAACATAGTTTCTAAGTGAAAGCACATGTTGCTGGCAGACCTTGAATAGTATTTCAGGTCTGTTGGCTATACCATTACATTCTTGCGGAGAATGTTAATTTCTTTTCTTTAAAATAGCCAACTCAGAAAAAAAAATATGACTTTCATAGATGACATTTCATCAGATCATATGAATAAAAAGGAAAACATAGGATTAAAGAATGAAAAATATTTTTTTTGTGGTTTTAGCACTTGCTAAGGTGAAGCTGAAGAGTAAAGAAGCTATGGGAAGCTGTCTAAATTCCAACCTCTAATATGGAGGTGCAATTTGATTAAGACTGGATTTGTCCATAGAAGGGCCTTGCCTTTTCTTGGGTTGGAACCAAAAGTAAAGGTTGTAAGTAAGTCTGAAGGGAAGAATTCTCTCTCTGGAATTAGAATTCAATATCAGTATGGATCCAATAGTTTGAAGTAGGAGACACAGAAAATTTAGAAATAGGTTAGACTCAGTGAGGTGGGCATGTGGAAACTGCCATAAGGGAAGGCAGCTCCAGAAGAGATACTAGAGCAGGCGATGCAGGACTACACTAGCCTTCCTATAGGGGATCACGGTCAGATTCAGGTCACTGACAAATAGACAAATAGAAATGAGAGACAGTTCAATGTGTGAATATGCTTGTTACAGGTGCAAAGCTGGGGGTGGTAGAGGTCAGGCAAGTGCTAGTCAGATCAACCACTCACAATGAACTTTAGGCCAACTGAATGACTGTACAGTTGAATCCTGGCTACATACTATTGATGAATTGAATGCATAAGCTTTGAAGGAGGAAACCAAAGGCAGAGTTTACTAGTGTTTCTTGATTAAGCAGCTCAATCAAACACTGGTGTCTATTTCTGAGACAGTTCATACCAACACACGTAAATGACTGTTTGGTAAATTCTGGAAGTCCCTGTGACACTTTCAGAGCATCTGTGAAATCATTTCATAATGACTTCGCATGCATTTTTAATTTCCATTTTCTCATGAGTTTTAATAGAACTTTTCCTGAGACTCTCCATCCTGTGATAAAATTGTTGCTTGCCAAGAAAATAGTATAGTATTGTACTAAATTCTCAATTTTAACTTTTAATTCTAAGAAAACGTATAAATCACACATGAAATAAACTCCTTAGATTCTTTTATAACTTAAAGAACCACATGAAAAGTGTTCCAAAAATTTGAACAAAAGAGACATATCCATGAAAAATGACTACCCCAATTCTAGTGAAAGAGAAATAAATAGCCATAATAGCTCTATAGATAAAAATCTCAAATCATTAAAAACCTTCCCATAAATAACATTCTAAGCCCAGATGGCTTCACTTTAATATTAAATAATTAACACTTAAGGAAAAATAATACTAATTGAATACAAGTTCTCTTAAAATTATAAAAAAGAAACACTTTCAGTCTTAATTTACTATATCTGAATTATCCTACTGAATGACAAACAAAAATTATTACCTCAAAAATATAGATGCAAAAATTCTTTATACATATTGTCAACCCTAGGAAGTTCACCACAAAAAAGAATGGCCCAATATTTGAAAAGTCAATCACTCTAATTATGATAATTCTAAATGAACTCCAAATAGGAAAAATAAGATTAACTCAATAGGAGGAGTCAAATGAAAACATTTGACTAAGTTTGATATCATTCTCTAAAAATTTCTCAGTATATTGCATATGGAAGAGATCTTTAAGTAAATAAAAGATTTCTATAAAAATCCTACAGATAATATCGAATTCACTAATATATTATTTGAATTGCTCCTTTCTTGATGTCTTTTCTTACTGTAGTATTTGACATTATGGTTTAAGTTGTAATGTCCAGTATAGCTTACAGATTGCATGGAAGAAAAATGGTTCACAATTGCAGTGAGCACACTCACCTATGTAATGCAGAAATATTAAGTAATTTTAAGACAATCTTTGTATAGAAGTACTTCTCAAAAACAATTAGAGATAACTCTCAAATATCACAAAAATTCCAGGAGTGAATGTTAAATACCAAGGAGATGATAATAGTGGGGGCAAATATTTAGCTGGTTTAAAGGCTTAAGGTTAATAGTTGTAGAATAAATCTGTGAGAGACATTGGAAGGCTATGGAATGTTCCTTGGGAGGGAGAATGCCACACGTAGGTGTACACTCAGAGAGCGTACATGCTTTGGAAACAAAAGAGAAGGCTAACAGTGTTGCCCACCTGGCGCATGAGGGAACAAAGCCTGAAGTGGTGCTGGGACGGAAGGCAAGTACCAGAACACAAGCAGAGACACTTGGCAGAGACTGTAGACTTCTCAGCTACAGGTAGCAAAGTGTATCTCTGTCCTACTTACTATTTGCTAAGTAACCAACTCATCAGAGAGCTCGGTCTTATACCTGATAAGGAAAAGTTCTAAGTTTACACAATTCAGATGTTTCACTAAGTAGACAACAGAAAACAAGTCAAGAATACTGATGATGGGAAGATACTTGATTTCCGAAATTTTTGTATTGTGTCCAATTTTCAACATAGAATGTGAAACAAAGAAGGAAACAGTCCCTGAAAACAACCTAGATTTAAGATTTACTGGAAAAAGATGGGAATCACTTATTTTGAATATTTTCAAAGAACTGAAGGGCCATGTCTAAAAAATCAAAAGAAAGTAGTAGGATGATATTTATTCAAAATATATCATCAGATTATCTATGAACAGATTAAGGCTCCTGCTTAGCCAGGGTTCAATCCTGGGTGTGCCATACCAGCCCCATGCCCCCCTGGGACATGCTGAGATGACAATTGAGACTGGGTGTGGTGGTGGGTGCCTGTAATCCTAGTGCGTGGGAGGCTGAAAACAAGAGGATCACTATGAGTCCAATCTATGTAGTGAGACCCTGTAGACCCTGTACCAAATGCATCTAAAAAAAATCTATAAAGACATAAAGATTATCAAATCAAATCAAATAGATATCCTGACATTAAAATTAGGATTACTGCATTTCAGAAGCAGAGTTGAACAAATAAAAGAGAGAGCAAACTTGAAGGGAAGTCGATTAAGATTACCAATTAAGGAATTAAAGAAAAAAAAAGAAAAACAGAAAAGAAAACTGACTCAGAGACCCATGAGACATGAAGTATGCCAACTTCAGGATAACGAACATTCTGGAAGGAGAGAAGAGACAAATGGGGAATAAAGAATATTTGAAAAAAATAATGTCAAAAGAATTCCAAATTTGATGAACAATATACATCTAACAAGTTCAAACTCTGAGTATTATAAACCCAAAGACATGAAACTCATAAGTTGAGGAACTACAACTAGCAAATTCTTAGAAGACAGCATAGTGTAACCTTTAGTGACCTATGATTAAGCAGAAGTTCCTTCACTAAAATGCCTAAACACAAACAGGAAAACAAAGAAAAGAACAAGAGGAAAAGAAACATTTTGCTTAAATAATTGAAAACTGTCACGTATCAAATACTATCACAGATAGTCTTCAAAATGAGAGAGAATATTTGTAAATCGTATATCTGATAAGGATTTATTAGGTAAAATATAAATGGAATTTTTATAACTCAGAAACTAAAACTGACAAATGAAAAAGGGCAAATGATTAGAATCTTCAATCTGATAGTATGCTCATTATAATAACCACTTATATTGCTAATGAGAGCATAAATGATTTAGCTGCTTGTTAAAACACACCTTGATAATTTCTTAAGAGGTTAAACATGGAGTTACCATATGACCTAGAAAGTTCACTGTAGGTATTAATCTAAGATACATAAAAACATAGATTCATACAAAACCTTGTGCATAACATTTACAGCAGTGTAATTCATAATAGTAAAAAAGAAGTAATTCAAATATCCATTAAGTGATTAATGGATAAACAATATATTACATATGCATAAAAATGATTAAATGACATATATTTATCCACATTAATGTTTTTGTCTAAGTAGGGTAGATAATTTGGATGTCCACATACAAATTATTTATAAACAACAAAAAAATGAACGATAGCCTTTCACTCACCACATACAGAAAAAAAAAAAAAACACATGGTAAGATCACAGATATGTATAAAATCTGAAAGTATAATTGTTTTAAATTAAAACATACAGTCAAATCTTGGTGACTAGGTTCTACAAATTTTCCTAGTGCCAACGCAACACATGATAAAGTATCAGTACTATTGTGAGTTCATACAAATTTGAAACTTTTCTAGTTTGATAGAAACTATTAATAAATTGCAAAAATAACCCAAAATTTTAGAGAAAATATTAATAAAACAAATACACGATAAAGATCTTTCATCTTTATTAAAGATCTACTGCAACTCAAATATCTCTAAGGCAATGAGCCCTTGCTTGTAATCACTGCATGTATAAGAATCCCAGTTGCCTTTACCATTAAGGAAATAGTCAGAAAGCAATGAATTTTCTGGTACTGATTCTATTTTAAAATATTACCTGTTTAGAGCCAGTGAGATAGCTCAACCGACCAAACACCTGCTTAGACAAGTGCAGGCACCGGGATTCAGTCTCCAGGGTGGCACCACAGGCCACCCTGTCCCCCACCCCTCAGTGCTCCAAGCTGGTCCCTGAGCATGGCAGCACATACCTATAATCCCAGTGCTGGGAGGCTGAAAGCAGAGCTGGATTAGTGAGACCCTATCCCAAACACATTTGTTATGGTTTGCGTCTAGTTGTCCCCCAAAAGCTTCATGAAGTAATCAGGCAGGGATTTCTAGAATTTGAGATTTAATTCATTATCAGTGCTGGGATTATGGGTTTTAGTGTTGTTGGGATTATGAGTGTGAGTACTTCCCCCAGCCTGGGGCAGGCAGCCTGAATGCAATTTAAGGGAGACAGACTTCATCTCTGTGGCCACCGTTGCTGCTTCTCCTCCCATTTTCTCTCCTTGCTGCCACCACGGACTGCTTCCATCTACCATGTGTCACTCTGCCTTGGACCCAGCTGAGTATGGACTCAAAGCTCCAGTAACTGTGAGCTAAATAAACCTTTCCTTCATCCATTTTGAATGTGAGGTATTTGTCCCAGCAATGATAGAAGAATAACTGAGACAGAATTTGGTACCACAGGAATGGGGTTGTTGCTGTGGCTAAATCTGACCATGTGGATTACAAGCTTTTGGGAATGGCTTATGGGAAGAGACAGGAAAGGTTCAGAGATGTTGCCCACTTGTGAAGATCTGGAAGAGCTTCGGCTGTTCTATTTGGGAGATTCTGATCAGAGCGCAGAAGACTAGAAGGCTAAAAAGAGCCTGCATGTAAAGAGCAAGATAGAGAGCTTTCTGTAGGGAAAAAGGACTGCATTGGTTGTTGGACTCCAGATAAGTTTTATTTAGGCATGGCAGAACCTTTGTCTGCAGTTTACTTGTGTCCAGAGATTTTGCCTGAGAGGGAGTTGGAACATGGTTGACTGATTAATCTTTCAAAAGATATTTCAAAGCAGCCAAATATTGATGGATGGACATGGCTGTTTTGGGGGGCTTTTAGCAAGATTTATGTTGAAAATCAAGAGCAAAGAACCCAGAAGGTGGTTTAAAATGTTGAGTTTAGCCGGAAAGGAAGCTCCCATAAAGCTGTGGACTGCAAAGATAGGGCTGAGAGGGAACCAAAGAATGGAAAGGATGGCCCGAGGGCATCAAAGAAAGTAGATGCCACTCTTTGCAGTCTCAGAATTTCAAGGGGGAGGGGCTTTGTCTTGAGGGGAAAGCTGCAGAACCCCATGTTCCAGAATGGTGGCAGTGGCTTCACCAGGCTTCAGAATGTGCTGGTAGGGAGAATTTATCCCTCAGAAGCAGGGTCAGAATGCTCAGCCACCCAGACACTTGACCTCTACAACCAAGAGGGAAGGAAGCCTGGTTTCTACTCCAGCTGGCAGCACTCCTTGGCATCATCCACAGGGCATTGGTTTTAGGTGCATGAAGAATGCAGGAGTTCTGAGGTTAAGAAGGCTTCCGTCTAGATTTCAGAAGATGGCCTGGGAGGCCAGGCAGTGTGCCCCTGAGAGGGCAGTGTTTGAAGCTGTGAAGGAGAAGCCTATTCAGTGAAAACCCCAGAAGTTTGGAAAAGCCAGGAGCATGAATCATCTAAGGGAAACTACAAAGAGGAGCAAAGCTGGCCTAGGACAGAGGCCTCGGGAGCTACCACCAAAAGTGCTGTAGGGCCGGAGCCATGTCAAGGGCTTTGGAGCTCACAACTCAGCAGATTGCTTCAGATGTTCCACCTGGAACTATAGGACTTCATGTTTGCCCTGCTAGATTTTGGACTTGTGTTGGTCCCTGTGCTTCATATTCCACTGTTGTTTATATCTTTCACAATGGTAGTGTTTATCTTGTACCTTTGGATGTTGGAAGTTTCTTACATTTTTCTTTTGTGCAGGGGCCAAGAGATTTCCATAGTTCTTGAAGGAGACTTGGGACTTGGACTTTTCAGCAATGCTGAAACGGTTGGGATTTTGACAAGTTTTAGAGATGAACTAAAATGTCTTTTTCCTGAAGGGATGTGATGAGATTATGGGGGTTCTGGAGTGGAATGTTATGGTTTGTGTCTATTTCTCCTCCAAAAGCCTCATGCAGTAGATTTGTAGAGTTTGAGATTAATTCATGATCAAGGCTGGGATTATGGGTCTTAGTGCTGCTGGGATTCTGGGCATGAGTACTTTCCTCAGCCTGAGGCAGACAGCCTGAGTGCAGTTTAAGAGAGACACACTTGCCCCCTGTTGCCATTGTTGTTTCTGCTCCTCCCTTGGCTCCTCTTGCTCTTTTCATACTCCATGAAAGGTTGCTCTGTGCCCTGTGCTGCTCTGCCATGGAGCCAGCCAAGTAGGAACAGAAACCTCCAGCAACTGTGAGATTAAATAAACCTTCCTTCCTTCATTTTAAGTGTCAAGTTTTTGTCCAGCAACAAGAGCAGAGTAACTGAGACATTAAAAAAGAAAAGTATTCCCTATTGTATGACCAACATCTAGTTCCAACCAGGGAAACACAAATTTGTCACAGTATTTTAGTTTTCTTCAGCATAAAAAATCTGGTACATAACTCTGAATCAATCTCTGGATGCTGTCCATATTATATTCATCTTAGGTGGATGGCCACAAGGCTTTCATAGTGCAACCCAACTCAGTTGTACGCCTGCGATCCCATCTTACTTATTAATGGTGGCTCTCTGCCTTTGTAGTTTTGGAAACTTCATTGATAGTTATTTGGCCATGCCAACATGAAGACACATTCATAATGATAAATAAATAGGCGGTCCTTGACAGAATTCTTCAGCTAGACCAAGATGGGGAAAAGGGTTGTTGCTTCTTCATTATTTACTAATAGCAACCCTATTAGTATTATGGGAACTGAGTTAATTATTAGGATGTTTGAGATACAGATATGCATAGGAAATACATAGAAACTGTGCCCAAATCACTTATTTTAAATCAATTTCTTGTCACCTTTATGACCTTTACCATCCTACTTTTTAAATGAAGATCTATTATGTTTCTTCCATGTATTGTAAGAATCACATAAGAATTATATGTGATACTATATAGAATGTAAATTTCAATAAAAATGTAATTGTTTTGAAAAATATATCTTTATCCAAAATTTTTTACAATTTTTTGTGACTTGTTACAATTTTTTCAAAAATTGATTTAGTTGTCATGGTTACTTTTCTCTCCTTGCTGGGACAAAATGCCTGATACTCAAAATTAAGGACAGAAAGGTTTATTTAGCATACAGTTAGTGGAGGTTTCAGTCCATACTCCTCTGGTTCCAAGGCAGAGGGCAGCAGTTCATGGCAGCGAAAAGCAAGAAAGAGCAAAGGAGGAGCAGTCAATGCGGCCTGTGGAAAGCCTCTTTCCTTTCCTTCCATGTTGACTGCAAAGCCCAAAGACCAGAGCTCCTCCAAGGAATTGGAACCATGCGTGGCTGCTGCCTCCGTTCTGGATCATGGAGCTCTGCGGCTTTTTCCTCGAAGCAGAGTCCCTCACCTCTGCAGTTCTAGGGCTGCGAAGGGTGAGGACACACCCCTTCCTGTGATGCGCTCAGGACATCTTGTCTACCCTGCTTCTCCTGAGCAGTGGGGAATCTCAGCACTATCTGTGCAGTCCACAGTCTTCCTGGTGCTTCCTTTCTGGCCAAACTCACAACATATAAAATCATCTGCTGGGCTTTTTACTTTTAATTCTCAACATAGATCTTACTAAAAGCCCTGAACAATAGCCATGACGGTATCTTAGCATGTGATAAGCCAAAGGCATTCCAGCTTTTTGCTTCCGGCAACATCTCAGAATCCTTCTTATCTCTTCCAATAAACCGTACCAAATGCTTGTAATCTGTATGGTCAGATTTCGTTGCAGCAATGACCCCACTTCTGTCTCAGTTATTCTTCTCTCATCGCTGGGACAAAATGCCCAGTATCCATAATGGAGGAAAGGTTTATTTAGCTCCCATTTAGTGGAGGTTTCAGCCCATACTCTGCTGGCTCCAAGGCAGAACGGCACTTGGACGAGGGCAGCAGTTCATGGTGATGTAAGCAGAAAGGAGCAAAGGGAGGAGACACAGCTGCGGCTTCTAGCAAGCCCCTGCCCTTCGCTTCCATGCTGACTGAAGACTGGAGCTCCTCCAGGAAGTGGAGTGTTCAATCCCTCCTCAATTCCTTTGATATCCCCAAATGATGAGTCACTGTAAGGTGGGACCTCCACATTCGAGGGAGTGGCGTTGCTGAGCTGATCTAGTTAAGGTTTTTACTTCTCAAGTTCGCACAATGTATCGACCACTGCAGCAGACACATATTGTATGTCTTATATTTACCATCCTGCCTTTGGATTATTCTCGTCTCCAATGAAGATGAGCAGAGAAATCCAGCTGCTTTGTGGGACTGCACTGAAGGGAGCACCTGATGCAGATTGGCTCCAGTCTTTCTTTCAAAACACACATTGTTTTTCTGATGGTTTGCTTAAAATTATATTAAAACATAAAATTTAATGAGAATCAACCCCAAATGTTCTACAGCAAGAATTATGAGGAAGCTTAAGCTATTAATCTTGTAAAGGAAGGTCTTCTAGCATGAAAAAAAGGAACGGAAGAGGAGGGAAGTGGAGGCCTGGGGTTCGACCCTCAGCGTGAGGACAGAGTTGCTACCAGGTGACTTCCTGCAATGAGGTCTGTGAGCTGCCTTTGCCTTCTCCGTGGAAATGCCCCTTTGCTCGTACTAGCTGGGCTGGCCTTCAGTTCTGCAGTCAAATGTTCTCTACAAAGTCCAGCTGGGCAGCTCACCCACTGCACAAGAACAATTCTTGATTCACTCCTAAATTTGAAACTACTGATAAAAACATAGCTTTAGAAGTATGCTTCACTTCAGTCTTACAATTTCCATACTCATACTTAACTCAAGTTTAAATGTTTCCACTTTTTGAGAGGGTCTTAAATGCTTGAAAAAGAATGGTTGTCATCTCTCAAGATAAACCTGTAATTCTTAGTGCACCTAAGTATATTACCATTGATATAGAGCTCTTTCAAATGACTACTTTTATATATCTGTAGAAAAGGTACAGAGATGACTTCTGGAAATAAGGAAACACTAAGATTAGAATGTTATTCACCAATGGTACAACTCATTTCTCTTTTCCTAAGTTTCCCTTGCTACAAAGTTTTATGCTTTAAGGATGGCCCAGCTAATGCAACACTTGCTGGGAAGTTGAGGCATTATCTGTGAAGTTTAAATATTTATAAGTAAAAGAAACTACAAGCTGAAGGGTGTGCCATTTATGAAAGCTTTAATGGATATAGTTTTGCCCAAACTGAAACTTGTTTGGGAAGCACAACTGCATTTGTTTAATGATACATGAAAATATTACTCTGCACTTGGCGTAACATCAGCAAGTAATTGGAAAGCAGAAAATGCCTGAGTATAGTTGGTGAGACTTTTACTGCTCGAAGAAAAACTACTATGATTATAGCAGAAGACTGTGTTAGCTAAATAACAGTGCTTCTGGGGCTTGAATGCAGGGAATATTATTGCACATATGTCATGGCAATGTAGTCTCTGTCTTATTAAGTGGGGGTTTGGTCCCCCGTGGGGCCGTGGCAAGGAAATATCGGATAGCATTGGCACTTGGCAGTGACACCTGCAAAACACAGACATCACTGGCAAATGTTGCTCTCACTCTATTTCAGAACCATGCTGGTGTCTACTGAGACTTCTGAGAAGCAGAAGTGGTGATGCACACAGTTTCCAATTAGACAAAGGAGAACAGGGAGGCAAGCGTGCAGGGGGGTTGCTCCGGAGCTTTGAGTTTGTTTCCTCCCTATGTACCCTAAGCTTCCCTCTCTTTCTTCTCTTTTCTGCTTCTCCTTGAAAGACTACGATGAATTTAAGCTGAATGAGTGTCAGCGAAATGTTTTGAGTAGGAATAGTTCTGAGACACAGCCGATTAAGCTTGCTATTATGTATTTGTGTGCGGGTAGCAAGAAGACAGGCTGCAGACAGAGGAAAGTCAGGACCATTTTGCTGCGCAGCAAGGATAGTGTGAGTTACTGTGCAACTTGCGTGGAGAAGGTCACCTTGTGGGCATCCCTTTCTGTTATTCAGAAAAGATAAGTTCTTCGGGGACTTGAGCCCAGAAGACTGTGTCAGCGCATCTTGTGTTGCCTCTTTGTGGACCAAGCCTTCTGGACCCAGTTGAAAAAGATGGAGTTTAGTTAAAAATATACTCTGGAAACAACCTCAAGTGTTCCTTAAAGAATTCTAAAGCTGATTTCAATTATATAGCATCTAAAAGTTAGGATGCCATAAACATTTATTTTAATTTGATATAAGTATAAAAAATTACATGTTATGATGTATTTATGCATGTATACAGATATGCACACTGTATTTCCATCTCAGTTTAATATGATGCAAATTAAAGAAAAGCTAAATTATAAAAATTATACATGCAAGTAATTTTAAAATCCAAATAATCACATAGAGTTGAAAAATAAGGCACTAAATCCCATTTCTTTTTTCCTACAATAATTTTCATCTACCCTCACTTATACTTAACTCTGGAAGTCATTATTTTAAGTTTCTTTAGCTTGTCTGTTTAGAATTTTCCTCTTATATGCATGTTGCTAATAATGCCTCTACTATTTGATTCTTCATTTTATTCCCAGGTCCTCCTCTTTATTATTATTGTTATTATTATTTTTTATTTAGTACGCGGTCTACAGGGTTTCATTATGTAGATTGGATTCATAGTGATTCTCCTGTTTTCAGCATCCCAAGTGCTGGGATCCTAGGCACTCACCACCACACCCAGTCTCAATGACCATTTGAACACACCCTGTGGGTGGGGCTGGCATGGCACACTGGGGGCTGACCCTGACCACTGCGCTCTGCCTAAGCAGGCACTTTAGTGTGCTGAGCTATCTGGCTGGCCCTCCTCCTCCTCTATACGCATCCATCGCCTACCAGGAACCCTTACTTTGCCTCTTTGCAGGTTACAATAACCTATGGTTGATAACCACTCACCATGTTATGATTTTTCAAATTCTGTAACAGACTTCATGAATTAAATGTGTTATAGGGCATAATGCTTTCTTTCTTATAAACTTATTGATTTCCTTTGGATACACAATTCACCTAGTTTTCTTTTATTTTCTATGATCAGATCAATCCACCATTCTTTTAAAAAAAATTTTAATTTAAAAATTTAAATTTGGGGCTGGGGAGATGGCTCAGTGGAATAAGTGCTATCCTGGCAAGCACAAGGGCCTCAGTTCAATCCCCGGTTCTGCAAAAAAAAAAAATAAATAAATAAATAAAAAATAAAGATAAAAATTTAAATTAAATTTTTAATTTTTATTAGCACTACATGTTTGCAGTACATAATGGTTATATTTGTCATGAGTAACTGGGCCATATACATAATACATCTTTATTTCTGTCTTTTATTCCTTATTCCCTAACTTTCCCCAACCTCACTGCTCCTTCCAACTCATGGTTCCCTTTTCATCTTTTTTCATAAGTATGAAGCTTCCTCTCCGTATATTCAAGTGTATTAGGTATCCTCTTCTGTTTTCTTCTTTTCTCTCTCCCCCTTTCTTTTTTCCTTTCTCAAGCAACATGATTTCATTTAAACAAAGAGATAGGAATCACACAGAACTAAGTAACATATTGTGTAGTGATATTATCATGCTCATGAATTCAGGAGAGATCATTCAAAACCCAAGACACAACTGATGAACAACAAAAAAGTACATGGCTTGAGCACATATACTAAGTAAAAAAGGGACAGATGTTTGCAGATAATGTCTCTTAGAGTGGGTGGTGGGATGGTTTTTTATACCTTGCCACATTTCATAACTACTAAATATTTAATCAAAGCTGTTTTAAAAAGGCAGTTCTCTCCTGCTTCTGCACTTTACCCTTCCTGTTAAGTGACCACTTTCATTTCAGATGATTATATGGTATTTAATTTATGTCCCTAGTAGTTGTTTTGGGAAAACTTACTCCTGCCTTATGAGAACATGATGCCAAATATGGAAGGTGCCGCGACACTGCAGAAAGAGGCAGACGGGTTCAGGAAAGCAAGTATAATTTACAGAGTGCCTGTGGACAGAAGCGAGTCTTGGGTGACAGCCAGAGAGCAGGATCTTTGGATCTTTGTACGCCAATGTATACATCAACCTAGACCGCAGCAGACTGAGGTCTGTTAGTATGCTGAACATCAGTTTTGAAAAAAAAGGAACTCTGGGTTTCTGTGGAGTGCCAGTGTGGTTTGGTTGGCTGCTCTGGTGATATTGTTTACACTTAAGGGTTTGAGATGTGTGAAAAGTTCACACGATGGGTAAAATGCTCGCCAGAACTAAGATGGCTACAGGCATGACAAGGCAGGGCTCTGTGGCACAGCTTGTTCTTCATTATAATCTCAAATTTAATATTTTACTTTTCATTCATTTAAAACATCACCTTTTCTTTTTGTCTACATCACCCTCTTAGGAGTTCACTCTGTAAGATATTTTCGGTTTACTTGTTCTTCTATATACTTATTAAACTTAAATAAAGATCCTCAACAATTCCCTAAATTTTTCCTTGAAATGTTCAGATATGGGCAAAGATTTTTCAGTTTTATCTTGGGTTATGAGTCATTCCTGAACATTTAATCTCTTTTTTTCTGAAGTAATTTACCTCTAATCCTGTGCTTACTGTCATCCTGGGATTTTTTTCTCTCCGTTATTCTTGAGATTTCTTGCTTTCCTCATTTATTGAATTTCCTTTTAATTTTTACTTGATTTGTCCCCATTCTCTTTTGACTTATTTATTTTGATAGAGTATATTTTCAGCAGAGGCACATGGTAGGAAAATTTGTATTAATATTACTTATAATTTTCAGATGGGCTACATAAAATAATTCTGTTTGGGAAATTACATCTTCAGTTAGAATTTGTTAGCAATTCTTCTGTTCTAGTCCAGGTTGAAAATGCCAAAAGCATGCTAATCTGAAATCATTTGTAAATGTCCTGTTCCCTATCCTCTTTGAATCTGACAGGCCATTTTATCACTAGAGTTATGAAATTTACAATAATATGTCTTGGTGTGTTTTTATTTTCATGGGAAAATGGACATGTTTTCTTTGAAGTGTTTCAGTGATAATTTTTTCCTTTTTATTCTGTTCCCTTTTTTGTTGGTATTTTTTAGGGAAGGGTCTACAGGGTGTTCAGGGTCTCACTGTTAGATTGAACTTCTAGTGATCCATTTTTTTTTTTTTTTTTTTTTTCTGGTGGAACTGGGGATTGAACTCAGGCCCTTGCGCTTGCCAGGGAAGCACTTATTCCACTCAGCCATCTCTCCAACCTGTTTACAGCCTCCAAAGAGCAGGGATTATAGTCTGTCTTTTTCCCATAATTTTATTGAGAAACAAGTAACAATGAGACAGTTTCACATTAAATTAATAGGACAGTTTCAATAATTAATACATTGCATATTGTGATCTTTGTAGTTAATTGTTGTACAAGATGCAGACATGATATTCTATTTACAAACACTATTAGAACAGATCCTTCTATTCATTGAATTAAGAGAATGTAGTTGTATATCTATCTTGACTATTTTGAATATACAGATACAAAATGATTTGTATACCTTTTTTGTTTAGTGTTACCAATTAAATATTATAGGTGTGTGAATTCAGCAAAATATTCTCAAATAGTCCAGTCGTCCATATTAGTATTGGGTTTTCCATATGTCTGGCAGTGTCAGAAGTTGTTGACTTGAGTCTTTTACAGCTCAGCATAATAATATGGTTTTACTTCTTATACTTAAATTTAATACTTTCCTGCTGGATGGTTAAAACCAAGATAAAGCAAGACCCATGTAACAAGATTTGTAACTTTTGTATCTGATTAAAGTTAGTCAAACCCCCTCAGGATTTATCCTGAGACCCTGTACCACAATTTGTAGATCCTTTGTCTGCGTCAGGCATACGGATGATTCATGGTCATTGCTTGACCAATTTGCTTTCTGTGAAAGCCTGAGAGAATGTTTTCTCTCCAATTGACTCTCCTTAGGCACACTCTACATCATTGATCACTTTCCTCTGTGGCCCCATAATCTCCTTGATCAGAAAATTTGGGACACAACTGAGTTGCACAATGTTACAGAATAGGTTCTCATATGTCCTGAGTCTTAATTGATCTTGGAAGGCTAGAGCTAAAATGTTGGCTATCCTTGTGGCCCTCCTTTTCCTCTAATTTTTGGTTTGAAAACTTAGGTTGTTAGCCCTCCAGAAGAGAAGCTTATTGTTATTACCAAACAATTTAGGCAGTTGATCTTAACCTCACTATCTGTCTGAATATCAAACATTTTAGGCTTAACATGGAAAAGGTATTTTTCATCAAGTATTGATATGTTAAACTTTAAGTCCCTACTAAATATACCATAAAAATTTTAAAAGTTAAAATATATTTTAAAAAATGAATAAAAATTATATAGGTTTACACATAAGTTTAGTAATCTAACCATATACAGCCTTGTAGCAGGACAGTCCCACATCACTCCTTTTCCTCTCTCCTGCCTTCATTCACCACCCTCCTCCTTTGTAAACAAACATCTACTAGAGAGATAGCTCTTCAGCAACCAGCATGTCATGACAAGCAGCACCTATTCAGAAGACCAGAATGACAGGCACTCCCAGGCTAAACCTACTACTACAAATTGTCATCTTCAGTGCAGTTGCTTAGTTCACAGGTATCAGAATATATAACTAGTCAAGGTAAGAATCCTTCCAATTAACTGCTAGATTTGAAAATTTTCTGAAGATTAAGAGGATCATTGCCTTGCCCATCTTGTACATATAATTGTATAGCTTTGCTTCTGACATGTTTCATAGTTCTTCTCCTTGCTCTCTCTTCATTGTCTCGTCTTCAAGTTCTTGCTTTCCTTTTAAGTGTGTTATACCTTTCTGTTTGTATTTCTTCTTTTGAGTTCTTATACTAGGGAGACTATACAATATTTACAAATGTCTGTCTGGTTTATTTCACTTATGAGTAGATGTTCAAGTGGCATGTGCTTAAATATGAAGGTTTCTAGTTTATCATTCTTTATAGCTGAGTAATATTCCATTGTATAAAAATACCACATGTTTTTCATCCATTCCTCAGGTGATGGGCATCTTGGTTGTTCCCAAGATTTGACTATCATAATTTGTGCTGCTATAAGCAGGTACACATATATCATCATTATATGATGTTTTCAGTTCTTCCAGGAATATTTCCAGTAGGGGATAGCTGGTTAGAATGGGTTTTCCAGTCCTATTCTTTTAAGGAGTCTCCACTCTGATTTCCACAATGGTTGCACTAATCTCCATTCCCACCAACTGTGGAGAAGAGTTCCTTTTTCCCCATAGTCTCTCCAACATTTGTTGTTGGTTGATTTCTCTAAGATAGCCATTCTTTCTGGGCTGATAGGATATCTCAGTGTTGTTTTAATTTGCATTTCACAGATGTCTAGTGATGTGGAACATTTTTTCATATATTTATTCGCTTTTTTAATTTCATCCTATGAGAAGTGTGTGTTCATCTTGCATGCCCATTTCTGGATTGGGTATTTAAATTTTGGGGCCCTAATGTGTTTTAGTTCTTTATAAATTCTGGAGAGTAAGACCTTCGTCTGAGTGCTTATTTGTCAAGATTTTTTCAAAATGTGTTGGTTGCCTTTTCACTTTGTTGGTAATTTATTTTGATGTGCAAAGACATCTCAATAAGAGGAGGTCCCAGTTGTTTATTCTTTCAAGTCTTTCCTGTGTGAATACATGTTCGTTCATGAACTCTTTGCCTACCCCTATGTCTTCAAGAGTTCCTCCTAGTTTCTCTTCTAGGAGATTTAGTGTTACTGTTTTATATGCCCAGTCTCAATTGCCTTCTCAGTGGGCACCAGTGATGGGGCTGGAACAGCAGGCCTGGGGATCAAGCCCCCTGCCCCTGGGCCTGCTTGTAGGTGCTTTAATCCACTGAGCTATTTGGCCGGCCCTCTGTTCTACTCTGTTGGAGAATTTCTATGGCTTATTTATTAGAATCCTAGTACAGTGATATACTTGTGCTATGTTTTCATTATTTGTGGCAGAGAAAGATAGTTACCCCCGTTATGGAGTTTCTGACCTTTGGGTTGGCCCACAATCATCCGACTCCATTTTGTATTTTTGTACTTGTCTTATCAGTAGGTCTTACCATAGGATGACTAAGTCTTGGCTAATGGATATATGAGTGGAAGACATGTAATGTACAAATCCAACTACAGATGATATCTTTAAAGACATTATATGTAGCTTTCCTTTCCTTTCTTAGGTAGCTGTGATACATATATGGTGATGATAAGTTTAGGGGAAATTCTAGAATATGAAGTAGCAATATAACAGGGAATCTGCCTTAGTAGGCACTTTAAGCATATGTGTTCTACCTGTATCAATGATTATTTAGGATTGTATGTGTGTGTGTGTGTGATTAACTTTTAAAGTTATTTTTCTTATGATTTTCACTTTTCTTTCTGAGAGTAAAATTCTCACATTTATCTTATAAACTATTGATTTTCCCTATTCTTCTCTTATAGTTTTCCAAGAACATCTTTTTCTCTTAAAAATAATATTCTTTTTTTTTCCTCTTGGAGTCAATATTTTCTCTTATCTCTCTCAGTATATTGTTTCACTTTTCAAATTTTAATCTTTCCAGTTATTATTTTTTCCAAATTGCATTTGATTCTTTGTTTTGGTTTCAATCTTTTGCGTTCCCTACAATCTTTCTTTGATTACTATAATTTAACAGAGGGAAATTAAACTCAGATTAGAGTCTATAAATGCGTGACCAGACCCTGTCAACAGCAAGCCCCACTATAAAGTGGTATGCCTAGGATGTTTAGCCAAGATACCTTCAAAGCCAGACTCTTTCTGTCTTTCCTCCTGGGATGCTAAGATTCCTTACAGAGCAATGCCCTGGTCTCCAGGGTTCTGAAATTCCAATGAGCAAGCCCTGGTGTTTGGCTGGTGTCTCAGGCTCTAGCGTGTGAATATTCATCGAGTGCCTCTCCTTCATACTATGACTTCCTTTCCCAGATAAGCAATGTTTGCTTAAGTCCTGTGATTCTCAATGACATAACCAATCGTCTTCCAGAATATTGCAAGAGCAGTTGCTGTGAGAAAGGGAATCTAGGAAACTAAGTTATTCTTACACAGAGTTTCAGTTGTGCTTTTTGAGACAGAATATCACCATGTGGTTCAGGAGGGCCTTGAACTCACTGTGTAGTCAAGGCTGCCTTGAATTGGGAGTGATCCTCATACCTCAGCTTCTCAAGTGCTGGTATCTCTGTTACTCTTCTCTTGATGCTGGGACAAAATACCCAACAACCAGAATGAAGGAAAGAAAAATTAGTTTAGCTCACAATCACTGGAGATTTCAGTGAGCCACCATGCTCAGCTGGCTGCAAGGCAGAGTGGCACATGGCAGAGGGCAGCAGTGCATGGTGGCAGAAAGCAGCAAAACAGCAATAGCAAAGGGAGGAGTAGCAGCAACAGTGGCCATAGAGAGCAAGTGCCCTCCCAGTGGATCATGAGTTAATCATAAAGTCTGGAAGTCCACCCCATAACTGCCTGGGGCTTTGGGGGAACAAGTAGACACAAACCATAACAGCTGGACATCCAGATGTGCATTGCCACATCTGCTAACAACTGTCCTGATGTCCTTTTTGTTATAGCTTTTCCTTTATATTTTTCAGGTGTTGGCTGTACCAATATTTTTGCTTTCAAAGGATCTAAGTTACCAATCAAATCAATGTTTTTTTTTTAATTTCTGTTTTAGAATTTTACTTTCTTATGTCCTTTACTATCTGCTTTCCACATTTAAAAAACCCTGCAGCCTGTTTCATTTCTTTTCATCCTATGGTTTTATGAGTAAAGCAAACTGGCTTAATACTATTTGAGTACAATGTTTTCAAGTTGCTATCTATGCCTGAACATCCTATATAACATTTATGATATTTTTACTCTAATAACAGAACCTATTCATATTTTTGCTTCGATTGGTTTCTGGTCAAAGGGGATCCTTCTCATTCTCTCTTAACTCTGGTTATATGATCTTGGGAACTGTCTATGTATGAGTTAAGACTAGCTGTTACTATTCTATTTTACTAAACAGGATCACATTGACTAGATTTTCCTCTTAATTAATATATATGACAAAAGTTTCCACTATTTTTGCTAACATTAAACCTTAATAAACCTATGACCCAGACTGGAACCCAAGTCCTTTGATATCAAATCATTTGCTCTTTGTATTTAATTTATCCACTTTAACTGCTTAACAAATATGTCAGTTATAGCTTGGATTTTAAATGTCTCCCAAAGGCTCTTGAATTGAAGACTAAATTGCCAATGCATGGTGTTTTTGCAGTTGATGACATTTTAGGAAGTGGGGCTCAATGGAAGGAAGTTAGGTCATTGGAAGTGTAACTTTGACAGTTACTGGAATTTCAGCCTTTCACTGCCTCCATCATTTTGCTTCTTGGCCACTAAGAGGTAAACAAGCCT
>PVKA01024179.1:0-34591 GCA_004027165.1 Ctenomys sociabilis | reverse complement strand
AATACACACTTCTCAGAGGACGAAATTAAAGAAGCGAACAAATATATGAAAAAATGCTCCACATCACTAGCCATTCGTGAAATGCAAATAAAAACAACACTGAGATATCATCTCACTCCAGAAAGAATGGCTATCATAAGGAAATCAACCAACAACAAATGTTGGAGAGGTTGTGGGGAAAAGGGAACACTTCTCCATTATCTTTTTAGCTACAACTTCTGTGATCTCACCAAGCACTTCTTCAATCTGTTTTTGGTCCTTCTCTGTTATCCTTTACAATAATTCAGGTATGCGGCTTCTACTGTTCTCCTCTTAAGTCCCCTGTGGATTGGCTGTGGGAGCGCTGATAGCTTTGGAAGACATTTTGTTGCCTTATTTTCTTGTTTCTATTGGTTTTGTTGTTGTTGTTTGGTCTTGTGAGGACTTATAGTGAAAAGGATTTGTTGCAAGCATAAAGATCTCTTTAGTTATTTTTCATACTTTTTTTCAGTAATATATTTTGGGTATGGCTAATGATAATTTTGTGCCTCTGCCCTAAGATCCAGCCTGCTCCCTATCTGCAGCTGTCTCCAGTGGCTGGCTGTGTCTCACCCAGTCACTGTATAAAGGCAACAATGGAAATGCTGAAGTGAAGCCATCCTGCAGCTCTTCTGAGTCCCTATGAAGCAGGAGACTAGGGCAGGGCAAGCTGGCTGGGACAAGGATGTGATCTGCTAATTGCAAAGATCCAGGAGTCATGTGCAGAACTTTCCCCAAAGCCCTATGCATGAGGAACTTGGACAGTTTTAGATAGGATGGCCCAGATCTGACTTCCACCCAAGAAGTTGGAGATACAAGAAGGAAACATCAAAGTTTGAGTGACTGTGTTCTTTCATAGTAGTCCACTTTCACATTGTTGAGTGTACTTCTTTATTATTTGGCCCAAAAGAAACAAGAGTATGTTTTTTTTTCTCCTATATTTAATAAATGCAAAACCTTGCTGTGTTTTGGACTTGTTTAGATCAATTCTTTGTTTAGGATAGAAAGAACCTGGAAACTACCTCTAGAAGGAGACTCTAGAACCTTAGAGCTCAGTGATACCAGTTTAAACACTCAGAATTTTCCTGGAATAGCACCCAAACCTAACCTTCTTTCTAGGGATATGGGAAATGCCTGCGCTTGGATCCCATCTGCTGCCTGTGGATGGACTCCTACAGAAGAGAAGCCCCCTGTTGTCAGCATGGATTACAAGCACCATCAGCCCAGCCCACCATCATTTCTCCCTGGGGCCTCCTTCCCCCTGGAGTCTCCAGTATTAACTGAGCTTCAACAGAATCAGGCTGGGGAGAAAGTCCAGACTGCTTTGCTTCTTTCTCAACTTTGTAGTCTGCCTCTCCAACTTCTCTGTAGCTTTTATTTTTCCTGTCAGTTTCTCAGATCTTTCTTGATTTCCTGAGTGACAATCTCTCTCTCTATTTCTCTCTCTCTCTCTCTCTCTCTCTCTCTCTCTCTCTCTCTCTCTCTCTCCCTTCCCTCTCTCCCTTCTCCTCCCCTCCTTCCTTTCCTCCTCCTCTCTCCCCACCTCAAGTTGTTATTTTCAAGTGTCTGGATTCTGAATTTCAGAGAGGCTGGATTGCTGTCACTCACTAGTCTGTCATTTCCTTTCTTCATAATTCACAATCTCACAAGAAAGAAAACCTCAAATCCCAGTAACATCACTGATAAATTGTACTAAATGCTTAAGAAAAAAAAAAGAGTACTGATCCTACAGTAACTCTTTTAGAAGATAGAAGAGTGGGAACTACTTCCCAGCTAATTTTCTGATGCTAACGTAATCCTGGCATTAAAGTCAGTTAAACACATTTCAAGAAAAACACAGAACTTTTTGACAAACATGAAACGTAGAAAAATTCTAAAAAAAACCAAAAAACAACAAAATCCAACAACATAAGAAAGGACAGCCTACACTGTGATGAAGTGGGCTTTATCATTAGAATGCAAAGCTGGCTCAACACATGAAAAACAAATAAAACTACAGTGATGGGAAACAGACTCATACTTGCCAGAGTCTGTGAGTGAGAGACAATGGCGCTCAACAGGGACAGGAAGAGTATCTGAAGTGGTAAAACTGTGTTCTTGATCTCAATTTTGGTGATGGTTATATGAGTATATATTTATACAAAGTCATAAAAGTGTTTGTTTTTAACAAGTATTTTTTACTGTATCTAAAGTATACCTCAATCAAAGAATTATAATGAGGTGTGAAAGAAAACAAATAAAATGCTGGTAATTATTGAAGCTGGATGCTGAGCATAGGAGGACAAGCCTTCTGCTCTGTGGTTGTGCGTAAGTTAAGTACAGAAGTTTCAAAATAAAAGTAGAAGAGCAAAAGCGAGCACAATGTTGTACTTTCATCTAGCACAGTACCACTTCTGGGCCTCCTTTTCTGACACCCCCTCTGTAAAGTTTTGGCCATAGGCATAATTTCCACTTCCTCAGTTTATATGTAAGCCCCCCCCACAAGTCTGTGGACTCTTTTCACCCATGATCTGTTCCCCTCCATGTACCCAAATTCAGAATCCATTTTTTCCCTCATTTAACTCCATTTCTCAGTAGCATTTGTTAGTTTCTCTTTTCAGTTTCTGTCATATTTTCATGTTCTTAATATTCTTTCCTTCTGTTCACACCTTCTGAGTTTCTTTCATTCTCTCCTCTTTGCAAAGACTGTGATGTCTGAAGACTACTTAGCCCCCATCTTTTTGTATTTCCACTGTATGTAATTTTATCTAAGAATCTAATTTAAAATATTAACTGTTTGACTATGATTAACAAATCTGTACCTGTGGCCCTAAAAAGCACCCAGAAAGCCCAAAGTCCTGTATCTAACATACTGCTTACCATTTTTATTTGGAAATAAACTAAACATCTCAAAAGTAAAATGCCCATAGAATTTAAAAAGCTCTTTTCTTATACCTGTAGCCAGTCCATGCATCCCAGTAAAGGGGACCCCATGTATCCGGCACTTGGGTTCACAGCACTACCCCACCCTCTTCTCCTTTTGTTGTCTCCTACCTGCTCCATTATTGGGTTCAGGCTTCTCAAACACAGATTGAATGATTTCCACTTTCATTTCTAAAACTAGACCTGAATTCCAGCCACCAAATGCTTAATCTTTTTTTCTTGTTCCTATTTCTTTCTCTTTTCCTCCTCCTTTGATAAATGTTTGTGTCTTTAAAAATTGTTTTAATCTTTTATTTATTTGGTATAGGATCTCACTATGCAGCTTACAGTGTTCTGCCTGTCTCAGCCTTCCCAGTGCTGGGATTATAGGTGTGTGCCACCAGGCTGGGTGGCCAGTACTACATGCCCAGGGTTCTGGGGCCAGCATAGTATGCAGTACCAGGGATCAAACCCAGATCCTTGCACTTGTCAGACAGGCCCTTAGACCACTGAGCTATCTCCCCAGCCCTATTTGTGTCTATTTTAAGTTCTAAAATTGCACCCAGTTTTAAAAATGGAGCTTATATTACACAAAACTTGAACTTTCTGTGAAAGTACAATAATCTAATCTTTGATTTTTTTAGAGATAGAACTTGAATGTTTTAAGTACCGCTGAATAAAACTGAAGAATTTTATAAAAGTAAAGATGGGAAAAATATGGAAGTCCCCTAATTCAAAGTGCATCATGGGGTATGGCTCAGTAGAATGAGTGCTTACCTGACTTGCAAGCACTAGGGCTTGAGTTCAATACCCGGTTCTACAAAACAAACAAACAACAACAACAACAACAAAAAAACAACCAAAGTGCCACATGGAATGTAATGTTAAGGCATTGGTAAAATCAAACAATAAACAAACTTTGTGGAGGGAAATGTAATATTAGATTTTATTTTATTTTACTTTATTGTTTGGTGTTAAGGATGAAACCTAGCCTCACATATGCTAGGAAAATGGTATACTATGTCTTCAGTCCTACATGTAAATCTGGAAAGCCAATAATATTTGAAGTAGTTAGTACTTAGATTAAATCTTAGAAGTATCATTACTTTGCCCTGTCAACTGTGTTTAGAGACCTAAAGACAACCCTAGGGGATGGAATACTTTTAGAATACATTTGGTTTTATCGGGCTAATTTATTAGTAAGCCACTGGGAAGCTAGTCTTGTAAAGTAGTAGAAAAAGAAATAAATTACTTAATTAAAAATTAACAACTTTTGTGTTTGTTTGTCCAGATACAAACCAGTGAAAAAAATTTCTCCTATCCTCTTCTCTTACTTCTGATTTAAAAGATTTAGCTATTTTAGTTTTGTTCTTAAGCATTGTTAATTAAATGGTTAGCATCTTGGATGCTAATTCTAAGATTTAATCTAAGTACTAACTACTTCAAATATTATTCGCTTTCCAGATTTACATGTAGGACTGAAGACATAGTATACCATTTTCCTAGCATATGTGAGGCTAGGTTTCATCCTTAACACCAAACAATAAAGTAAAATAAAATAAAATCTAATATTACATTTCCCTCCACAAAGTTTGTTTATTGTTTGATTTTACCAATTATCTTGGAATCTTTCTTTATATTTTCTAGAATATTCTTAAATCAATTATTTTAACTGAAAAATTACTATGGAAAAGAATGGTAGTGAGATTGGAGACAAAAGAATCAAGAAGAATGGTACTAAGAAGAAGCAATAAAAAGAGCAAACTTTGTAAGTAATCCCCTGATATTGGTTAAGGACAATTTAGAGCAGGTAGCATCAATGCAAGAATCTACTGTATAACAACTTTTTCTGCTTAACATAATTGTTACATAAACCATAGACAATTTTCTTCACATTGTCATTTCTTTGAATGTAATTTGTAGAGAAAAGTTTAAATTAGATTTCTATTTTGGCCTAATTTTTTTTTATTTCTAAAGTAATCCAGAATATTTCCTAGTCATTCTTGACATATAGTCTGTCCCGTATCTTCTATTTATTTGTTTATTTATTTATTTGATACAGGGTCTTGCTACACAGTTTAGCCTCCTAGTGATCCTCTTGTCTCAGCTTACCCAGAGCTGAGACTGCAGGCATAAGCCACCACACCAGGTTTTGGGGTGGCTTGGTGCACCCAGGGTTCGAGATTGAATTGAGAACTTGCACTTGCCAGGCAGGTGCTTAGACCACTGAGCTATCTCCTCGGTCCCCAGATCTTCCATGATGTCATTTTATTGTTCCTATCTGTATCTGTGATCATAGAGTTTGATTGTTGGTAGCAATTCAAAGCTATTAAGAATTCTTTAAATGTGAGCATTTGTGAACACATCATTGTTTGGAAAATATGCTTAGGAAGAAAGCCATAGTGAGTGCTTTGTATATAGCTATACTGCTCTGCATTAGTTAGTCTGATATCTGAACAAAATTATTTCACATATCTGTCCAGTGTATATAAGTGTTCGTAGTAAGAGGATAAGTACAGCATAAGCTACTCATTCATTTCCACAATTAGAAGACAGGTTGACTTCTTAGCCAAACTTCTAGTTGGTCATCTGTTCCCACTCTTGCTCCTACAATTCATTATCTAGAACCAGACAGTCCAAAAATGTTTAAGTGAAATTATTTTACTCCCTTGCCAAAATGCTTTATAGCTTCTCATTCCAATTTGAATGAAATCTGACTTCCCTGTCTTAGTCTTCAAAACCCACCATAACCTGGGCTCTACCTTTTCCTGCATTCTTGTTTGCCACAGCCCCCTAACTTCCCCTTGTCCACATTGGCCTTCTATCTGTTCTTGAATTTTCCATGTGGGTTCCTGCCTTGGGACCTTGTATGTCTATTTCCTCACTTGATGGAGTCTTTGTCCTCATTGTCACATGGTTCATTGTCACCAGATCTCAGTGTAAACATCAGTGCCTCAGAACACTGTTTCTAATCATTCATTTAAGCAGCCTCTCAGTCACATCCATCCTATTGCCCTGTTTTATTGTCTTCATTGGGCTTTATCACTGAAGTGCTCAATTCTGAGCATTTTCCAGAAATCCTTCTTGTTCATTTCTGAACAAGAAGATATCACTGTTCAGTCCTTGTGTACCACAGTGTGAGTCCATAAAATCAGGGACCTTGGCCACATGGTTTCTGCCAGATCCTCAGCATTAGAACATGTAGATTCTCCATCAAGTCAGTTTTTCAATGAATGAGTAGACCTAGAGAGAGCCAGAAGTGGGGCTACCTGTCATGACAAGCATGGTAATTAACAGAAATTTGTCTTGGCTGAGAATTGTATGTCTTAAATTTGGAAGAGAGCTCTTGAAACAATGGTGTCTTCTTTGGCTTGGCACTTAGCAAGCATTTTTGGAGTGTTGGCCCCGTGTTGCCACCAGAAAAGATGTGAAGAGCACAGCCTTTGTAGTCAACTGGGATTGGTTATGAAACTTGTCTTGCCACATTTTATCAGTCATTGTAGTGGATTTCTAACTGGTGGCCAACTTATTATACCAGGTGAACTGAACTGTCATGGGCCTGGGTGCGGGAGGCCCACCTGAGGGTTGTTGCTGGCAGCATACAGGCAAAACAAGAGAAGCTGCCAAAATGCTGTTAAGGATGCAGTTTGGAGAAGCTGTTGGAGCTGTTGTAAGCTGCTAGTTCTCTTGGGCTGTTCTGCTGGAGGAACTTGTCATGCTGGGAGCCTTCCCAGTGAACTTTGGAGAAGCTCTGGTCCTCATCTTGAGCATCACTTCCTGGCTCCAGAGGGGACGATGGTGCACTGCTCAGCCTCATGAAGAAGCTTGTCACATTGGCTTTCCTGATGTAAACTAGACTTTCTTCATTGCTGGAGGAACTCAGGACCTCACTGTTGCTGAGGATGCATGTGGAACCTTTGGGGGAGCTCCGGGGCTTACACTGAGCATTGCTTCCTAGATCCAGTTCAGATCGTGCAGCTTGCTAGCCCAGATCCTTCATCCCACTGGCATAGCCTTTGTATCTTCCACCACTGACCTTTGGGCCTTTCCAGCACAGATCCATGAAATGGACCTACATGAGACTTTGTTCTGGGCTCTAGGCCTCCAGTTGGACTCGTGGGAGACATTGTTATGAACTCATGTGGGACTCATGCAGGATATTAGGATCTAGACTCTCAGCTAGAGTCTTTAGTGTTTATGTGTATGGCCAGATTTCCTGCACTTCTATGTGATTTTATTCATTATAAAATAATATTATAAAATGTGCCCTGTACTCTATTGTTTGCCTTGAAAAAGAACCCAAAACCTGAACAGTTCATCCTAGAAAAAACACACTTTCTGAGTCTCAGTTTCCCATCTGTGAAACAAGATGATGATATTTGGTAGCTCATTAAAATTGCCACAAAATTAAATTAAATGAGGTATGCATATTATTAAAGATTGTATTTTGACATTAAATCTTCAAAAGCTATGTCATTGTTAAGTATTATTAATTTATGTGATTGTTGTAGCTGCTCTGAGGGATGAATAAAAGTGATTATGGAGAATAATGGGGAGTGAGAACTGACTCAACGAACTGCCTCCTCTGGTGCCCGTTGGCTTCATGTGCTGTGTGTATGTGTGTACTCATGTGTGCATGCACATATGTGCTGTTCTTTGACTCTTCTTATGTTATTGCTTTTCCTTAAACCTCATCACTAACGCTGTAGGACCCATCACTAACGCTGTAGGACCCTCTTTTATTTTATTTTATTTTTTTTTTCATTTGGAAGCAGATACTTAATTAATTGACCAAATCATAAAAATGCTATGTTAGATACCTTAGTTCATCCTTCTAATAAGCCTGTTGATCTGGTCTTCTTCATTTCTAGCATCTCCACCTTCCACAAAATGGGTGGTCTTTTTCTTCATTCCATCTCATAGAGATGTTAACTTAAGCGCCCACAGGAAGGTATTCACCTGTTTCAAGCATTTTCCAACAGTGTGGGTCTCATGAATCAGATCCTCCATGCAGATGATGCCATATTTACCAAGAGATCAAGCAATCAATGCATTATCTGTCAAGGCCATTCGCTTCTTATTGACTTTGCCATAGCCACGCTTCTATATTAGTTCGTTCACTGACTTCAGGTTTGGGTGCCCCCATGCAATATATGGCTCCACAATTCTCAGCACGTTAATTAAAGCCTTGTTGAGCTTAATGAAGGCACCATTGAAGTTTTGGTGAAGGTGAAGAAGCTGCAACATGTTGTGGACCTTTGGGCTCACACCATTGATAGCCCTGACCCGGAAGACATATGCCAGTTTGGGCTCTGCAGAGACACAGAAGTTGCCAGCTTTTCTCCCCATCCTAGCCATTTGGATCTCAGTTCTGTACATCTGTCTGTGCTCCTTACGATAGTGCCTGGCTTTTTCATAGATGAGCTTCCTTCTCACCTTGAGAAGCATCTTCTGGGCAAACTTCTTTCTCGGGCGCTTTATCTTCAACCCAGCAAAATGTCTTTGCTTTTTCTTGAGGGTTTCTGGCATAATAGGAACCTTCTTTTCGTCTTTTCTACTCCCTCAATGGTTCCAGCCAGGAAAGAGGAAGTTGGCATATGTGCACTCATTCTCTTTTATTTTAAGACTATGTTAAGGTTTTAGTGTGTATTACCTTCTCTATTTCCCTTCTACTAGCAACTATTTAGAAATATGTACTATCACTTAACTTTATGAGCTGTTGAAAAATATGCCTAATGTTTTGTGTGCATGTCCTTCCAATTTCCATAAATGGTATTATCATCTGTCTTTCTCATGTTTCACCAAAGAAATGTGAACACACACACACACACACACATCCTGTGCTTCTTAAAAATGCAGACCACTCCACTTTGAGCACTCACAGCACTTCACCCATTCCTCCTCCCATTCTTCTCCAGATTGCCTTCAGTTCCCCTGCACACTAATGAAACAAAGAAAATCCTTCTGTGGGGTTGGGGAGATGGCTCAGTGGAATAAGCACTTCCCTGGCAAGCTCAGGGGCCTGAGTTCAATCCCCAGTACAGAATTATATTCTTTGATAATTATACTCTGATATCTTTTTCTAGGGACCAGAGATGCAGCTCAGTAGCTCTGTATCACAGCACCTGCCTGGCAAGCGCAAGGTTCTGAATTCAATTCATAGTACAAAACCCAATGTATCTCTTCCTAGGTACAAGTTGTGCATTCTTAGTTGACTTATGAGTCATGGGGTCAAATAAAAAATAATGAAGAAAAATCAAGTCCTGTATTGAGATGAGCAACGTCACACATGGCAAGGGGAATACTAGAAGAGCCAGCCCACTTCTGAGTGACTATGGAAAACAGAAGTAGGGAAATTGCATTACTTAGTTATTTTCATAGCCCATACACAAGAGGATTTACTGGCATTACTTATATAGTGTGTGAAGAGTCCAAAACACAATTATCCAAAAGGAAAACAAATTAACGAGCAGCACTCAGGAGCTAATGAGTTAGGACAGCTGCACACACCTTTTATATAGTGGAAAGGCCTTGGTCAGACCCCAATGGAGCAGTTTGCCCTTCTGATCTTCAGTCAAAGAAATTCATAGACACCAGTGTTCAAGCAAATGCAGAAAAGGGCAAGATGGATTTCTAAAGGTAGATTTTTAAATTTTTTCTCCTATTTTTATTTTTGATAAATCTCAAATGTAGAAAAGTGTGCAAATAATATAATGAACATATTTTCACTTTTAACCCAGATGCACCATGTGTCACCATTTTGCCACATTGCTCCCTCTTCCATGTGAATATCCCACCATAAATCTTCCAGACTCCTTACTTCAGAAAGAGTATCCTCATTAATAACTGCAGAGCAGTCCCACGGTAGGCAAAGTTAACCCTGATGCACTGCTGGTGTCTCCGGCACAGCCCACTTGGAAGAGCCTCGCATGAGATCCAGCACGCTTCTCTGGAGAGACACAAACAGTAAGTACTGTGGGCTTCACATGTCACACAGTCTCTGATGCAACCACTTCACTTTGCTGTGGTGGAGTGAGAGCAGCTACAGATGGCCTGCAGCACAAAAACAGGTATCTCCCTCTCTGTCTCTCAGTCTCTGTCTCTCTGACTCTGTCTCTGTCTCTCTCTCTTTCTCATTACTGAAAGATTACATTATAGAGCCCATAAAACTCAGTTCCAGGTAAATTACAGAGGTCAGTTTTAGTTTTGAAAAGACACTGCTGTGCATCAGATTATGAAACCACATTTTACCTCCTTTGTTTCTTCACTTTTAACAGATGTACCTCCAATTCTTTAAAATTGTCACTATCTAATATAGCTTTAAGAAGCTTTCAGATTTCCTTTTAAAAAGTTGGGATAAAGATACATCGCATGAAATTTGCCACAATAACATTTTAAGCATCTAGTTCAGAGCCATCCAGGACATGCACACTGTTGCAGGCACAGTGCCTCCAACTCCAGAAAATTTTTATCTTCTCCAGTGAAACTACCTACTAAAGCTTACCTTGCTATATTAATAAGCCTCTTCCATTGCTGGGACAAATTTCCTGATACCTGCAACTTTAAAAAGAGGTTTAGTTTAACCTAGAAGGCTTCTCCTCCTTTTCTTTGTTAGAAGATTGACTGACAGGGTTAAATACAGTAGTCACTCCCAGGAAGCCTGCCTCTGACAGCCCATGACCCTCTCGCTTCAGGATAAAGGTCCCAGGGTATCCCTGACCTTACATCACACTGGTGGTATCTCTGCAAGTTTGCCTTCCCACTCAATTGAACTTAAAGGTACAGGTCATTTGTACTTTAGCCGTCTTTCCACCCTCTGTTGCCCAACAGAACACCAGAAGCTTTGTGCTTAATGTGTTCTGGATTGAGAAGATGGTATGTCCCTAGAATGCACGAGGCCTTGTAGGAGCTGCTCCTTTGGGTCTGCACAGCTTCATTTCCTGTTTCCCTTTTGTCCTTAAGCCATGTGCTCCAGCTACATCCAGCTCCAGGGCCACTCTGAGCAAGCAGTATCCACAGCTGAGGGCCAGTGGCCAGCGCTGTTTGCTGACTCTTTCTCTACAATGCCTCACACTTCCATTCCTAAGATATTCCTGTTCCTCTTTCAATATCCAATGTAAACAGCTGCTTTGAGACACCTTTCCTGACTGCTCAGCAGAAGGAATCTTCTTTTTCTGCTCTCCAGAGCACGCAATGGCCCTACAACAGAACATATTACATTCTATTCAACTGTTGTGTTGGTTTTCTCACACAGACTACCTTTAAAAAAAAAAAAAAAAAAGAACTTCCTTGAATGAGGGCTGGGGAGATAGCTTAGTAGAATAAGCACTTGCTTGACAAGTACAAGGTCTTGAATTCAATCCCCAGTACCACAAAAAACAAAACGAAACAAAAAAAAACTGCCTGGAATGAAGGAAAGTTCTTTTATTCATCTCTTCCTCCAGAGCCTTGCACATGGTTAAGTGTTTATTTTTTATTTTTTTGTATTTTAGGGAAGAATAGAGTGTTCAGTGTCTCACTACTGGATTGGACTCATAGTGATCTTCCTGTTTACAGCTTCCTACGAGCTAGGATTACAGGTACGCACCACCATGCTGTCTCGATTGCCATCTCAGTGTGCCCTGGGATGAGGCCGGCAGGCCCAGAGATTGAACTCTGGTCCCTGTATCTGTTTGCAGGCGTTTTAATCTGCTGAGCTATTTGGCCAGCCCTATTAAGTGTTGGATAAATGAATGTTCATAAACATTTGGTGATCACACTTTGAGTGGGCACAATGAGAATCTGGTGTGGTTTGTTTTGCATCAGGATAGTGAGGCTTACCTCAGTGTCCCAGGCTCACGTGCCAAAAGTGCAGTCTCTCCTTCAAGCTAACTATCAGCATCTGAGGCTTTATGTGTGTCTGTCCCTCCATGAAGTTATAGGGAATGGAGGGGTCCAATTAGAAAGAGCCTCTCCTATTTCTCATTGAAGTCCTGGAAGTTTATATTTGCAATCCTATGGAAAAATTATAGGAAATCTAGTAAGTTAATTCCAGGCTAACACTCCCAGTGCAACCCGCAGCACGAATAAAGACACAATTATATGTCTAAAACAATGGGGAACCAAGGGGATCCTGAGTTCAGCTTCAATGATGGCTAACCAGAACAAAGGCCTTGACCCAAGGCCAAACCCAAATTTTATTAATTTGTGAGGAAGGGAGTGGTTTGAGGATAAGTAACCATGAGAACCACAGGAAGTACATGAGTGCTGTGAGCTGGGCGAGGTAGGAGGCCTGAATCACCTCTGCAGTGCACAGAGAGAAGGATCTGCAGAAAGAGTAACCTGTGTAACATAGCTGAGGTAGTATCTAAGGTTTTGGTGTTGGTGTTTCAACTGAAATGTGTAATGTTTTATGCCCTAGGAAGTCAAAACCTCTTATCTCCAGGCTGGATCATAGCCAAAAGCGTGGGGTGTGACCATCCATCCCGCCCAGCTCACACATGTTCTCTGGGATGAGTAGTCCTTTGCTTTGAGGACTACTCATCAGCATCTCAGCTAGACGGATTTGCATTGCTTAAAGCCAATTGCAGGGAGAAGGAAAAGTCCTAGCATGCTCTGCGCATATCAGTATAGGAAAATAAGATCAGGTCTAGCCAATATGGAGACAATTGCTCCTCTGTCAAAGTGAATTGTCCATATGGTCCTCCACACCCAACTTTAACCTACAAAGGCAAAGTGAAGACAAAAAGTAATGATGGATGGCCTGGAGTGTCATGTATCAAAGTTTGAAGGCAAGAGGGCCCAGGAACAACCTCACCACAGGAAGGGTAGAGTCTGCAGAGATGAGCTGTGCCAGGTTGTGTATTTTTGTACTGAAGTGTCAGTCTGGGGAGAGAAACTAGCAGTTCCACAGAGGCATCCTCTGTTGGAATGGGAGACCTTGGGGAAAATAGACATGAATATGACAATTAAGAGTTGTGATAGTTGAAATGCTGTGAAGAGTTTTGCCATGGGTCACTCCTGTAGATAACAGGGATGGATATTTACACTCTCACTACCTGGAAAATACTGCTGGGCAAACCTGCAAACCCTAGAAGTCTGCCTACCCTGAGGGTGGAGGCGAAGGCTGGAGGATCTGTTTGGTGGAAGTGGTGAGCATGTTGACAGCAAGTCACAGAGGTCAGCAGACTAATGGCTTTTCCCTAATTGTATGCCTGGACTGCTGGCATTTCTAGCTTAGCACTCAGCAACAGCAGGCCTCTGGCTGCACTTGCTGCTAAATGCCTCTGCAGCGGGCTTCTGGACTGGGCAGGCACAGACTGGGGAGGTGAGTATAGAGGATCTTGTCCGGGTTTCCGCAGTTGTTGCAAGCAACAGATAATGCAGGCAAGTTCATCAATGTATGTAAAGTGCTGGAAGGCAGTTCTGAAATACTTCAAGAGAGCTATTTTAGGAGATTCTTTCCAGAAGCAGTAGGGGCTTGAAGCTTTGTAATTTAGAGCTAATGGTAAATATGACTTGCTCTGGACTCACAGGTTCGGTAAAACCAAGCACAAAATTATAGCACGCATACGTACACAGACGTTTTGGGTCTTTAAGTGAGAAGATAAAACTACCAGCTTCTCGTCTGTGTGCAGGAGCAGAGTGTGCCTCTCACGCCGGGTCTTCCCATATGGGGTATGGGAATAGATGACTGGTTTTTATTGTGGTTGGTGGGTTACATTTGCTCCTACCAGTGCGATTTGTAAAAGGGCCTGTGTTTCCAGCTACAGAGCCTGATGACCAAATACTGGTGGGCGTATCCTGGAAGCTGCCCCAGGGCCCTGATTGCACCTTGGATATAATCCCCTCCCTGACACAACTCAGAAATTGACCAGTTCTCCACCGGCTGCTTCCGGATTGGTCAGCTTTTCCTTGCTGTGACAAAGTATCTGAGAATAACAACCTAAAGGAGGAAAGGTTTGTTTGGCTTTGTGGATTTGGAAGTTTCAGGCCATAGTCAGCTGGCTCCATTGGTTTTAGGCCCTTGGGCAGGCAACATAGCAGAAGGGTGTCGTAGAGGAAAGCTGCTCACACCACGGCAGCTGGGAAGCAGAGGGAGATGGGAGTAAGGGCCAGGAGTGGGGGTGGGGAGAGTAGGGTGGGGCTGGGGACCAGAGAGTGATAGGTTTTCTCTAAGTCCACCCCCGCCCCAGTGTTTCTGGCACATCCTAATAATATTATGGAAGTAAAACTCCATCAACAGTTCGATCCATATGTAGTGAGAACCCTCATGATGCAGCCACTTTTCCTAAGCCCATCGCCTGGCAGCCAAGACCTCAACCCTATACGCCTCCTTAGAAGTTTGGATCCCAGTCACAGCATCTCCTTTCACAGGCAGCTTTGCTGGGAATTACTTCCCTGAACTCTTGCTGTCAAAGTCAAAGCCCTGTGCGCTAGAATTCCCATCAGTCACCTGACCAGGGTCTCCTAAACTGTGGGCTGGAGTCCATGGGAAGTGGTGGGCATTTCAGCATAGTGAAGACCGTATGGAATTGACTTCTGAGGAATGTGTTGAAGTAGATGGAAACAGAATGGACCTAATGAACCTTTTTTTTTTTTTTTTTTTTCAGTACGAAGGATTGAACTTGGGACCTCATGCTTGCCAGGCAAGCACTTATTCTATGGAGCTACCTCCCTGGCCCTGTAATGAACATTTTATCTTCTCAGTTATTATTGGTCATTCAAGTCCCTATGCTGAATACTCCCCATACCTCCACTCCCAATAAAGACTAACCACCTGAAACTTGGTGATGAGGAAAACATCTTTATTCGAATCGGCACTGGGGAGATGGCGTGGTGGCTCGCGCTTGTAATTCCAACTCTTGTGAGGCTGTAAACTGGCAGATCACTACGAGTCCAATGTAGTAGTGAGACCCTGAACACCCTATTGACCCTCCCTTAAAAAAACACACACAATAAAAAGAAAGAAAGAAATCAGCACTGGGGAGGTGAAGGGGCCTCGTATTTCCATCCATCACCTTCTCATGTCTCATTTTTCAGGTGTGCAAGGACCTCTTACAGGGGAGGGTGTCCAAATAGACATTAGACAACTCCATATTTCATTCTCTGGCCCTCTTTGGCTTCTTTCTTCCTAGTTCCTTTCCTAGAAACCAGACTCTGAATTTCTGGTGCCAGTGTCTGCATATTCTTTTCATTCATCTGGGTTGAGGAAACGAGGGGGATGGTGGTTATACTTTCCATATGAGGAAATCTGGAGAAGTATTTTATTTCTAAAAAAATAATAATCTTGAAGATCCATTTTGCCCTGCCAGTTGCACAATTTCTGAGCTTTTTGTGACAACTCATGTGAAAAACTACTATGGTTCGAACATTCCCACCAGAACTCACATTGAAATTTATTCTCTCCACTGTGAGGTATTAAGGATCTCAATCTGTGCATGGTATAGTATGGGGGGGGGGTGCTTTGAGAGGTGATTAACATTCAGTGAGGTCAGAAGATTTGTGTAGGGGGAGTGAGTCCAGTGGGCCGCTGGCTTTATAAGAAGAGAAAAAAGCTAGGTGTAGCTCAGTGGTGGAGCATTTGCCTGGTATGCATGAGGTCTTCAGTTCCATCTCCAGGACCACAAACACATACATATGTACATACATACATACATACATACTTACAGGCAGAAAGGCAGAGAGACCCGAGCTAAATAAACCTTTATTCAGTCTGTGGTGTTCATTTACTGCAACAGAAAATGGACTAAACCAGGAAAAGAAACAGATTGGTGTTCCCCTTGCCTCCTCCTGTGGAGGCTACTTCATTTGAGAGAAGTTATTTTGGACCTCGAGCCGCACTCAGGGATTGGGGCTTCAGCTCTGCTCCTCAAAGTGCTGCTGGAAGGGACTATGACTGGAAACCCCCCTCCAGCCAGGGAAAGCTGGGACTGAATGAACTGAAGGAGCCGCCTTTAACTTTCATTTTCCTCCTCTACCACCCCACCTTGCATTAAAAGGAAATAAATGTCTTTTTTATTTTTAAAGCCTACACAAGACTAGTTAATAGAACAGCCTAATTCTTGATGCAAATCTGTGCAGAATAGCAGAGTATAAAGGAGCTGATGGGAGGCACTCAAATGGATGGCATTGTCTCTCACAAAGCATCATTTTTTGTCTCTTTGTTTTCACCTAAGACT
This sequence comes from Ctenomys sociabilis, assembly GCA_004027165.1. NCBI lineage: Eukaryota > Metazoa > Chordata > Mammalia > Rodentia > Ctenomyidae > Ctenomys > Ctenomys sociabilis. The sequence goes on along the minus strand of PVKA01024179.1, from coordinate 18,512 downwards.
TCGTGCAAAACAAAGGCTTTCAAGGTGCAGGGTGGCTGCTTAACTCTTGAGGAGCCGACAGACTTTGCACCTTCTCCAGCAGTGATGGCTCTGAGCTTCAGTGATTTTTTTTTCCAGTTTCTGTGCAGTAGAGGTGACAATTAGGACTGCTTGCTGCCTCTCCTGCACCGAGTGCCAGCAGCGTCAGGGTAGCTAAAAATATTCTGTGGTCAAACAGCAGAGAGTTGTACATCTAATGAACTTGGGCTGGACACAGGGAGCAGAGGTCACTTGACCTACAGAAAGAAAGGGACGGCAAAGAGACCATTGTGTGAAATTCCCTTCAGCGCAGAAGGTGGAGCCTCCCCTTAGGATGCCACGCGTTGAGAGAAACAAACAAAAGTCTGTATCTAAATTAGGCTTCTCTTGCAGACTATATTTAATCATGTTTCTGCTTCATGAAAATATCAGAATGCATTTTGGCAGAAATTTTCACCACCCTGTTGTTGGTTTTTGTTTCTGTTTTTTCCTCCATATTTAAAGCTTGGTGATATAAACACTAAGGAATATACTCAGAAAAACTGAAGGACACTTTTTGGGTTGTGTGATTACTCAAAAATTTCCTGAGGACCAGAATTGGGGATGTTCTAAATCTCTGCTATATATCTCTTCTGGCCTGCCTAAATCTCTGCTTCTAATCAGTCTTCATTACAGTTGTCTGTCCTTAAAGCTTCCCAGGACACTCTCCAACAGTAAAGGAACAAAGCAGTGACTGTCTCACAGATATCACAAACACACACACACACACACACACCTTTGTCATACTAATATATGAACATGAAGATAAAGCAAAACCGGTGATCAAAATTCTCTGTTTTGTAGCACTCTCTTTGAATTTTGAATGTGTCAATCTATGTACTAAGTTCTGACTCCAGACTGGGTCCTTTTTGCCTTTAAGAATTATGGAACCAGTAACAAAGTGATGAAGCAGGGAGGGGGACTCATCCTGGCTAAGAATAGGCAAAGTGGAAGATAACGCTTGCCCAGAGCGCAGTCTACCCTGGAGATCAGAAGGTTATCCATATAGGGCAAAAGATATAACAGAAAGGGGGTGGGGGAGATTGCTCAGTAGAATAAGTGCTTCCCTGGCAAGCGCAAGGGCCTGAGTTCAATCCCCAGCTCCATTAAAAAAAAAAAAAAAAAAGAAATAACAGAAAGGGATAGGCTAATAAAGGGGAGAAATAATCACCTCTTTTTGGGGAATGGGGAGGCATTTTCTGGTGGAGATCTCTTTCCTCCTTTCAGGCTGCTTGTCAGTCAATGGTGGCAATTATCTACTGTGGCACTGGAGGGTGTGTCATTTGGATGCAGCTGGATTATAATGAAGCTAGAGGTTGCCCGGTGGTCCTTCCAGCAGCCTTGTTGGACCTAGACACTTCCAGCTGGACCACCTGGAGAGGGACTCTATCCCACAGGTATCCTGTGCTGGAAGATGAACAACACAGGGCCGGGTCAAGTAGTCAGTGTTGTACTGGGGCAGGGTAGTGACACCTTTAGATCAGAGCCTGGAAAGAGTGAGTGCTCAATAAATGTTAGCTATCCCCATCATCATATCATTAATTATTATTATTACCTGCCTATAATGCAGCATAAGCAAGTATATTTGCATACACAAGTACACTTTATGTTGCAAGCTCATAGACTTGAAAAGATAGACTATCTTTTAGCGTCAAAGTATCCATCAAAGGACTATAACTGAAGCAAGGACCTTCTTTTATTTCCCGTGGTGGTGAATATTCTTAATACATAATTTACCACATTAATCTGTTTTAAACATACAATCCAGTTGCATTAGCACATTGTTCTGTGACTGTTGCTGTATTCACCTCTAGGAGGTTTTCATTCCCCTCATCTGAGACTTTGCACCCACTGAACAGTAATTGCCCATCTGCTCCTCCCCCAGCCCTGCTGTGACCATTCAGCTCTCTGCCCCTTTGAACCCGACCACGCCAGGCCCCTCATGTAGGTGGAGTCATTCACCATTTGTCCATTTGTAATAAGCAAGATGTCTTCAAGGTTCATCTAGGCAGCAGTATGTGGCAGGATTTCCTTCTTTTTAAGGCTGGGTAAGGAGGCTTCATTCTAACGTTGAGGTATTTTGGGAAGACCAGATGGCCATAGCTCACACAGATGATTACTTCCAATCCTGTCTTTGCCTTATTGTATAAATATTATAATGAGATTTTATGACATGGCTTTTCAGTTGTGTCCTTTGTCCAGGAGTGGTGTTGCCCTCAAGCTTAGCTCTGGATTCAGGGGTTGGATATGCACTGACATATGCATTTTGACACTGAAGTTCATTATCTTGGGGTTCCACCTAGTTTATTTATTTTTATTTTTTCTGTATTTTAGGGAAGGGTCTACAGGGTGTTCAGGGTCTCACTACCAGATCAGACTTGTAGCGATCCATCTGTTCACAGCCTCCCAAGAGCTGGGATTATAGGTGCATGCCACCATGCCCAGTCTTAATTGCTGTCTCAGTGGGCCTAGGGGGTGGGGCTGGCTCAGCAGGCTTTTAATCCACGAGCTATTTGGCCCGCCCTCCAGCTAGTTAAAACCACATGATATCGCTAATATTTATGTTTTATTTATAGAAAGGACACTTTCATTTTCTTTTTTCTTTCAATTTTATTGCAGCCTGGGAGATGACTCAGTAGAATAAGTGCTTCCCTGGAAAGCACAAGGGTCTGAATTCAATTCCTAGCTCCATTAAAAAAAAGAAAAATAAAAATAAAGGAAGAAAAAAAATAGTTGAATTGGGGCCGGGGAGACAGCTCAGTAGAATAAGCACTTCCCTGGCAAGCGCAAGAGCCTGAGTTCAATTCCTGGTTCCACAAAAAAAAAAAAAAAAAAAAAAGTTAATTTTATTAAGATATAAATGAGTAAAGGACAGGCATCACCAACCTGACTGATAATTATCCTGTGGATAAAAACATTCACTGTATTAGCCAGCTTATCAATGATTGTTCATATGCTGATTAAAAATATCATCTTGGACTCCATTTCTTCTTCTTTTTTTTTTTTTTTTTTTTTGGTGGTACCAAGGATCCAACTCAGGACCTTGTACTTTCCAGGCAAATACTTATTCCACTAAGCTATCTTCCTACCCATGGACTCCACCTTTACATCGTCAATAATTCTAATTTATACAATAAGCCACTATATCTCTTTAAAAAGTTAAAACTAAAACAAAACAATCCCTTCAACTTTTAAAACACATGTTCAAGTTTCTTACTGGGATTATAAGCAGAGTTAGCAAAAATATAAAATGGCAAGAGATAAAAATATTTGTGAGAATGTCCATTTTTTATTAATGGGTGGGTCTCTCACTACAGGACACTTTTGTATGGCAAAACTCTATTCTTTATCCATCTGCTCCTTAGTTAACTTATATATAATCTAGTGCTAGAAATAGAGCTTAGGCTGGACAGAGTGGGGTATGTGTGTAATCTCAACCACTCAGGAGGCGGAGGCAGGAGGATCACAAGTTCAAGGCTACCATGGGCAATTTAGAGAGAAGTTGTATCAAACTAAAATTTATAAAAGGGTTGAGGATGTAGCTCAGTGTGAAGGACCTGAGTTCAATGTCCGGTACCAACAACTAAACTGCTGGGATATCGCACGGTAGCATTGCACTAGTCCAGCATATTTAGGCTTCTGGTTTCAACTGCCCCAGTGGAGAAATAATAAATATTGTGAGAACTAGATGGCAGGGTGTGGTCTGTTCAGCCCGAGCACAGCCACACTGAGTGCTGGTGCTGCTGTGAGAGCTGGGTGTCACTGCCTGGCTGGGCACAGGAGCCTCTCCTCAGGTGTCCAGGCTGTCCGGAGTTCCTGTCACATTCTTTGTCTCTTCTCCCTTACTCGACAGATGGTATCTTCATCTCCAGCTCAAGGACATGAGAAGAAACATGGAATGAGAGCAGCACCAACACTAGTCCCTCTTGTCACAGTGTTCTAAGTGAAGGGTAAGAAGACTAGACGAGAAGGGCAAACATGGCGCAGCGTATCGGCAGAGCTGACGTGGGGAGGGAATACGCAGTGTCAGTGGTACTTCAAAGGACAGGCACATAGCGCTGCAACTGCTTCGGGAACTGGCCCCCTTCCAGTCCTCCCCCATTTCCCTCCTCCATTCTTTCCATCTTCCCCCTTCACGATTCACTGTCCCCACTGTCACTGCTCCATCCTTTAGAGATCCACAGACTCTGTCTCATTCAGTTTACCCCATGTCCAATGGAGCAAGGATGTATTACTATACATATGGGTCCTCATTAGATATTTCCGCTGGCCCAGGTCTCTTTGCAAAGCCTCCCTACCCTGCCTCGCCTACCCTAGCTCCTTCTGGCAGGGCTTCCTGAACTCAAGTGTGCTCGGCACTCGGTAAAATGTAGGCTCTTTTCTTAGGTCTGCAGGGTCCTGAGTGTTTCTAGGGGGAAGATGATGGCAAGGTTGTTCCCAGCAGTGCATCTGAGTGTCAAGTCTGGAAGGCAGGCTGCATGAAAAAAAAAAAAAAGACTTTTATGTACCTTGCCCTTCATTGAAATCCCTGACACAGTGCCCTCAGTGTAAGCACTGTGAAATGAAACACTGAATTCTCCAGGGGTCAAAAATCACTCTCTCTGAAGGGAAAACACATCCCACAGACCCTTCTGTAACATAGGACTGAAGAGAACATCCAGATGGATGGTGTGGAGACTGAGTAGGGGCAGGTTCATTTTGACCAGAGCCATTTTAAAAGCGTTACGGATGAGGTGTACTTGAGCTGGGTCCTGAAGAACAGGCAAGCTTTGAAGAGGAAACAGGACAGAGAGCTTGTGGGAGCACAGCAGAGTGGGAAAGCAGTCAGCTTACGTGGAGAGGTGGCGATGGGGGCACGTGAGGAAGCAGGAAGTGACTGTCAGCACCTGGGTGCTAAGGTGCCTGCCTGCTGCATTCCCCCCTCTGCCTTCCCTTTTATTCTTTCTCCAGTGTAGGTCAAAGCACCTCTCTTGGGTATTTGAGCTCCCGAACTAGGAATTCCATCAGAAGGTTCCCCAGGGATGAGGTACTATGTACAGCCACTGGGCTTCATCTCTATTGTTAATTGGGTGCTATGGGGCCTAGGTAGGAGCGGATGAAGGCCACAACAGAAGCCTTGGGCTTTAACAGTGGCATCTTTGTCTTCTTCCGTTCCCAAGGACCTACATACTACTTTGTAAAATAATAATGATGATGATGACAAGCTCATGAGTATTTCTTAAACTTCTAAATTTTTTCAGTCGTGCTCTTTGCACAAGTGCGTGCTTCATTCTGTTGTCTATTGTGGATCTCTCGCTGCAGAGTAGTGACAGGGCCTGTGGGCCTGGAGGCAGGGTGGGGCTCAGGTTTCTCTTCTAGATCACCCTTAGATTTCAGAGCAGCCGCAGAGAATGGATGGTCCTGTTCCAGTGATGTGGCTGCTTGGGTTCACCACGGACGGAGTGCTTTGCTCAGAAAACGCTGCTTCATCCTTAATGGCTGCTCTATCAGGAAAGCATTTTCAGCTGTTTTAAATGTGTACCGAGAGAAACATATGCCCTGCCATATGGAGCACAATAGAGCTAGTTAAGGCCAGAGTGGAAACCAGGCTTGGGAGTTCTCTTGATTTCTGGTTTGAAGTCAGACCTTGTGGGCCAGACTTCCCAATCAGGCAGGACAAGCTGAAGGCTGAATTAGAGTGCGAGGGAGGGCAGCACAGAGAAACTGTGTGTGCTGAGCAGGAAACAGCCAGCTCCTCTTCTTGTCAGCCACACACTCAAAACTCATGAGCATGGTGACGTGAAGTGCCGCAGTAGCTCTCTCTTCCTAGCAAGAGGGTTGTACAAAACTGTTGTAATGTTTTTGTCAAGTGAATTTAGATTTTATTAATAGTTACAAAGCATGCTATTGAAATTTGGGAGGATATCTTTATTCCAAATCAAATAAGAAATAAAGGGATTTGCATGAAAACAATTATGCATTATAATATACCAATGTAAAATAGTGATTTATTTGCTAGGAATAAAGGAAATACAGTGCTTGATCAGACCCACCAACCATGCATGTGGTATCTGTGTATGTGGCTGAGCTCCACATTAATTTTAACTGATCTTCTTTATGTATTTTATTACCAAGAGGTGAATTTTCTCCCCTCCTTCCTTGATAATTTAGCCATCTAGGTAAAACACCTCATAGTAAAAGCTCATCTGGCAAACATAAAATCTGCCAATGAGCACTGTGACAAGTTAATTGCGATGTCAACTAGAATGGTTTATGAAGGTGGCAAACCGAGCAGAGAAGACCCTCTCTAGATTGGGGTGGCTTCTAGTCCCAGGTGAATAAAAATGGAAAGAAGAAAAGGTTCTTCCCTTTTGCTTCTTCAGAACAGCTCCAGTCTTCCACACCACACTTGAGCGTTTGTCTCCAGTTTGCTCAGACTGTGAAGACTCGTCGGCCTACCAAAGCAGACCCATGGGCCTTCCCGTACCCATACCAGACTCACAGTGATCTCAAAATGTCAACTTGCAACTGCACCCTTTGCCTTTCCAGCCACTTTGTAACTGGGTAGATGGCCATTGTGCATTTGTCCATTCCGAGTCTGTAGAAAGCCATAATAAACCCACTTTATAAATCTCAATCTGTTCTTCTAGTGGACACTGTCTGATACACTTGCCATTATTTATCCTTCTGGGAAAAGGCCACTGAAGTCAGAATGATCAAATCTATCTCATTACTTTTTCTTCTACTGACTATACCAATGTAAAACTGAAGATTACTAAAGCAAAAATAAATAAAGGTTTAGAGAGAAATGGTTTATTTTATTTTTTTATGAGCATAATATATTTATTGAGGGAAAGAAAGCTCCTGTCCAAGAGAGGGACAGGAGGGGGGCCCGAGTGGGTAGTTCCCCTGAGAAATGGTTTATATGATTTTTTTTCCTTTTAAGTATGGAGAAATAAGCATTAAAACTAAGAGTGAAATATATGAACTTAAGAACTTCTTACACAAAATGAAAGCTTTAAATCATACTTTAAAACCAAAGCCTTAGGGCTGATGAAATAGTGTAGCAGCAGACTAAGTAACTGCGGGGGAGATGGTTCAGTGGAATAAGTGCTTGCATGGCAAGTGCAAGGGCTGAGATCAATCCCTGGTTTCACCAAAAACAAAACAAAACAAAAAAAAAAAAAACAAAACAAAAAAAAAACACTAAGCACATGCATAGGCAAGTGCAGGGACCAGGGTTAGATTCCCAGCACCACTTGCCATGCTGGACCCATTCCCAAGGTGCACTGAGCCAGCCAACCAGACCAGGCATGGTGACACACACTTGTGATCCCAGTGCTGGGGAGGCTGAAAACAGGAGGATCACTATGAGTCTGAGCTGAGTAGTGAAACCTTGTACCAAGTACATTGAAAAACAAAGACAAATTTCCTAAAATCAAAGCCTTGATGAATGGAATAGATTTAAGCATTAATTTTGAAAATAAAGTTTTAGACCTTTACAGTTCTAACTTTTTAGACCTAAAATAAAGTAGTAATAGTAGTATTGAACTTCCACATTTAATCTGAGAAAGAAACACAAGGGACACTAGATGGAAAACAGTATTAGCTTATCAGTCACTGACTCACTCAGCAAGTTCTTAGTTTGTGTGAAGCCTGGAGTTGGGAATTCTGCTCACAAATAGAGCTTCCAACGCAACCTATGTGTACCCTAACTCTTCTTTCTAGAGCTGCATGGATCATTAACTGAGCTGCTTCTCATTGTGAAATAAACTCTCATGGTAGCAGCACGAGTGAAGACACATGCTACGTGAGCTAAACCCTACGATGTAGGCATCTGTTCAGTGGTGAGGGGGCTAAGCAGAGGTCAGGACATTCACCTTGCTTCCCAAGAATCTTGTCTGTTAACGTGAATCCAGGTTTCTGACTCCAAGATCCTTGTTGGCAGCCAAGCTACATTGAAACTATCTTCCCTAAAACTTGGGAAGATGGTGTTCATCCTAGCCAACAGAAGGTTCAGTTTCTAAGCTCTGCTCCAAAAGAATACCCCAAAGCATTCTTGTTTCCAGCCTGAAAGATAGTGATCTTTACTCTCAACTCAATGAGTGGTTGCTTTTACCTTGCTACGGGCACCGACTTGGCCTAGTTCAGATGGCTTGGTGTCCTCCTACCTCTCTTCCCACCAGAGGTGGCCACTCAGAATCCTAACAAGGCAGACTTAATAGGAAACTGTCCTGATAGACTACTGAAGGGTGGCTGTCCTCTGAAAGTGACTTGTAGGGAACGGGGTACATAATGAGGTCAGGACTAGATGGCAGAGGGCTCTTGAATGCTAGGATGAAGGATACCAGGAGAGAGGAAACCATTGCTGGCTCTTAACTAGGGAGAACAACAATAGAATAGCAGTTAGGAAAACAGCTAATGGTATAGTATGAGTTAGATGAGGAAAGAGACTAGAGGCTGGGGGAGAACTAGGGCAATAGTGCAATAACTCAAATAGTGAAATAATAGTATTGGCTTTGGAAGAGGGAACAAAGATGAAGCAAAGGAAGAAGTGGAAAGAATTGGTAGGGATGGGAGAGTACAAATAAGAAAAGCATCAAGCACTCATGAGGACTTTTGGAAACACTTGATTGGATTTAGCATGGAGAGAGTGTGTGCTTTTATGCACCTGCAACAATATAGATTTAACTATTATTTTTAAATCTTGTGTTAAAACTGAGTGCTGTAATAGAATATATCCACATAGCTTAAAACTGAGCATTTTTTTTCCTGGTTTTCTTTACGTCTTATGTTCCCTCAGCCTTGGGTTGTGGTTTCTGTCCCCTCTATATAAAGAATGCCAGCCCTCCACCTGTGCTTTGAAAATAGGCACTAAGGGCTTGGATCCAGAAGTAGGCAGACAAGTATAAGCAGACTATACCTGTGCACAAGGATTGAGTTTCAGTGGTTTTTCTTTTTGTTGTTGTTGCTTTTTTGGGGGGGGAAGGGATTGAACTCAGGACCTACACTTACCAGGCAAGCACTTATTCTACTGAGCTATCTCCCTGGCCTCCAGTGGTCTTGATTACATGTATTTTAATAGCATAAATGGCTTTGTTTTCAGGTAGAGTTTTAAAGGGCAAAATTTAAAACCCATACTTCTCTTCTTTGAAAAGTAGAGTCAAATAAAAGGTAATTTTAAAGGGTTGACCAAACAGTTCAGCAGATGAAAGCACCTGTAAGCAGGCGCAGGGGCCAGGGATTCGATCCCTGGGCCTGCTGTGTCAGCCCTGTCCCTGGGGCATGCTGAGATGGTGATTGAGACTGGATGTAGTGGCACTTGCCTGTAATCCCAGCTCTTGGGAGGCTGTAATCAGGCAGATCACTACGAGCCTGATCTAGTCATCAGACCCTGAACATCCTATAGACCCTTCCATAAAAAAAAAAAAAAAAAAAAATTTAGGTTGACTTATGAAAAAAAAAGAGTAGCCTAAACAGTCACAGCTTTCTGGCCTCCAAATGATTTGACTTGGAGGTTTCTAACACTTCCTTAATCTGAAACAGCAAGAAGGATGCTAAGGTTCATTAGACTATTTTAAGGTGCTGTCCTTAAATCCACCCAAGACATGCCAGATGAAGCTCTTTTGGAGCTCAGCAATGGACCTTCACAGACCTCAGACCCCAGCTCACTTCCCAAAGGTAAAGCTCTTCAAGAAGGCCCATCTGCTTTACAAACACAGCCTCTGCACAGGGCACTTAGATGTATTACACTGCATTTTGAGTGCTGAGAAAAGCCTGTGAGTGGAAAACATATCAGTCTCAAAGAGCCAGTTGTCTGTCTGTTGACATCCGACTTCCATGTCCAGCTTCTGTTTATTCTTTAATGTTAGACCAGTGTGAAGTCAGTGCTGGAAAATAAGAGTAAGCTTTATGTGTCTGCTGCTTTGTCCATTTCTGTTTGGTCCCTTGATGTTGTGTTCATCAAAAGCTCACAGGCAATAGAACATCTGGTGCTGGTTTTCAGAACAGAAGAGCTATAATTCTTTGGGACATGGAGAGTTCCGTGTAAATGCTATAAATTGCATTGTTGGGTTGGTGTAAAGTCAGTAAAATGATTACTTTGTCTGTTTCCTTAGCCATTCGAAGCTAATATCTACACCTTGCAGTGAGAAATACTGTACTGAGGAGCGCAAAGGATGTTCAGCTAGCCCAAGACGCAGTAGAAAGCACTCTGAATAAATGGTGCTCCCGCCACTAAATTTATTAGGCTTAATCTTATATTTCATGCTTTAAATTATAGATAAATAAATGGTCATTTGAAAACATTTAGTGAACAAGATTTTTCTTGATTCAGGATGAGGGAATTAAATAATTTGAACTACATTCCTGTGACTACATTAATAAAACAAATTTGAAATGGTCAGCCATCTTTTGAAAGATAGAATAAAAAGAAAGAGACAAAGATAATGCTCCCAATGGTAGAACTAAAATAGATATGCCTTCCACTTGGCCATTATTTCAAGACAAGAGATAAGGTTCCTCATTAGGCAGTAGCTTCATAAAAAATACACCAAGGAAATTAAAAAAGAAGGAAGGAAGGGGAGTCAGGAAGTTGGGAGTAGGAAACACATTGTTACATATGTTACTACATTTTAAAAAATTATTCTGTTGGAGCCAGGGAGATGGCTCAATGGAATAAGTGCTTCCCTGGCAAGCGCAAGGGCCTGAGTTTAACCCCTGTTCTGCACAAAAAAAAAAAAAAAAAAAAAAATTATTCTGTTTATTTCCTGGAAAGGAAGTTCTGCTCACTGGTGGGTTGATCTAGTTTAATGTTTACCTCAAAGTACAGTTTTATGGCCTAAGCTTTATTACACTGTCAAATATTGAGAGAAACTGAATGAACTTTGGAGAAAAATTAGCCTTTCTGAATATTGAAGGGGGAAGATATTTTCTAGCTTTACCCATCACTTTTTGTCAGTATTGAAGTTGACTTCAGTATGTAATAAAATAAACCAACAGCAAGAACAAACAGAAAAATCAAGGAAGGCCAGAGACATCAGTTCAAACAACACATTTTTAAAAAAGTTTTAGTGAGTTGGCTTGTGGTTTACATAGGAAATAAATAAGTCATCGACACTTGACCTCAGATGATGGAAAACTACCCTTCTCCTACCTCCCTGGATTCTTGCACTTCTCATATTTTTTTCTTGAGACAGTTATGTAGGTCAGACAAAGAAAGCCATTGCTCAAATCCACCATCTTGAAGAACCTCGCCTCACCATCAGAGGTGCTGGAGGTAGAAGGGGAGAATTTCCACCTGACCTTTGCATATGGGTTTTCTGCAAGTGACATTTTCAGCATGAAATCTCTGATGTGGTTGGATTTTATCAAAGTTTTTCTTATTTTTAGCCCATTTTACCGTGAAGTCTTGGTAGGGGTTAGGCATAATGATTTGCCTGGCTGAATTCTTACTGATATTCTCTCACAATTACTGTACCATTGGCCTGGACCATGGCTTCTTGGGAAGTGAAAAAGGAGATATTATCTGAGTGTTAATATCTAGGAGTAAAGTTTACAAAGCAGTTTTGTTACTTCAATTGGTGTTGTTCTTTTCTTACCACCACTACTACTACTTCTAGGTAGTGTACAGATTTGAGCTTAAAAAACATGTGAACTCTAATTGCAATCTGTAATTATACACTTAACCTTTCTGGAAATGTCTTAGTGCAATAAGTATTGTAAATACAAGCCATTTAAACTTTATTCTAAGACATATTATACTACAGGCCATTGAACTTCAAGGGCTGGACAAAATGCAGCATCATTAGCAAGAAATATAGGCAAGAAAAGGCTATGATACAATTGACCATTTTTGTCTATTTCCAAAATGGGAATCACTGCACTCTCCTATTCATGGCATGTGCTGAATACATTTCCCTTTGTAACGCACTGTTCAATAAAAAGAACAATGTGATGTGACTAGGAGTCGTGTCAATCTATATGGGAGTAACACTTTCAGAGTTTGTTTTTTTGGTTTTACTTTAAAGTTTTATAAAGGGTAGACTCTGGTCTCCTTTTTGCTCTTATTAACAACAGCCAATTAACTGCATCTAGTCTGAAAGACTGAGCTTCTGGAAGAAAGAGTACAGTTCAGTGAAGCTACTAAACATGCTTATTAGGGACTTCAGGGGCAGATGTTGTGATTACACAGAGGCCGAGAAATCAAACTGGCAGATACCACAGGGTTCATTTTATGCTTTGGACAATAAAGACATGGTCAAGAAATGAGCAAGGCAATGCATCTCAAGCCTTAATGTGCTTATGGATTACCTGAAGATCTTGTTAAAATTCAGATTCAGTAAGTCTGCAAGATGACTTTAGAGTCTGTGCTTCAAACAAGCTTTGGGGGATGCCAAGAACTAGGCTTGAGGTAGGAAGACACAATTTTTTCCAGGGAATTCTTGGTGAAAGAAGAAAGTATGGATAAAGGTGTGGGAAGAAAAAAGATGCAAGAAGGGTTCCTCTCTGGAAAGTGGAGACACAGGGCCTGGGGAAAAGGCAGGAGTTGAGTTTTCAGATAGTCGATCTTGTGTCAGCAGATCAAGGGGCTTGTGCGGCAGAGCAGACTTTTCTGTCCTCTAAGACATTCTTCTGGGTGGGAGGCCAGTTGTATTAGACCAACAAGTGGGGGATAAGATGGGTTATGCAAAGGAGGCTTTCTGAATGGGTTGAAAGGTCTTCCATCTGGTGAGACAGGATATAATAGCTCCCAGAACTTATGGGAGACTGCATGTTGAAAATCTTCATGTCAGTAGATCATAGCAGTTAAAGAGAAGAGGTCTGAATTCAAGAGCTAGCTCTATTAGTTATGAATGATTTTTGGCAAGTTCATCCCTGTAAACTTCAGTTCTCTCAATGATAAAGTAGAGCTCACTCGGTGGATTTTCAAACACAGTTCTTCTCATGTCCAAAAGAGCTTATGTATCACACTCAATCTGATAACCTTATAAAACTAATTTCCCACTTATAGCAACTAGATCTCAAGGTAGGCTACACCAAGCCTGTTTATTTCCCTTCATGAGTATATTTTAGGGGATCCTGTACTTAGAACTCAGGCTTTGTCATATTCATATACTGTTTTTTGCTGATTAGATGAATATAGCGTATGAGTCTATTTTCTCATTTACAGAAAGGCCTTAAAGGGAGAATGAACCTGGATGTTTCAGTCACAGAAAAAAAATGTCTGGATTGGTTCAAGCAGAGTAGCTAAGAAAGGATGATATGAGATAAATCTGAGAGAGGTAGAGAGCAGATCATGTGGCCTCTGTAAGTCATGAGGAGATTCTGACTTTCATTAAAGCAATAGAGATGCCATTGAGAATATTTAGGTGCTTAATGATTAAATGGAAGTAATAATACTTAATGTTTCTCTGCCTTATTGGAGTCTTATATTATGCTCATCATGGTCCTATATATATCCATATATCATATAGCATCATGGCAAGCATGGTATAAGATATAGATATAAATGTAGATATAGATAATGTAAGGTATAAGTATATATATATATATATATATATATATATATATATATATATATATACACACACACACACACACATATAGTGTAAGGTATATATATATAGTGTGAATATTTAACCTTATATTAACCACAGGAAGTGGGTACAACTGTTATCTCTATTTTCTAAGTTGAAGAATAGATTGATGAAAATGTCTTAGGCCATCAGCTAGTGAAGAATAGAAAGCAAGATAAGCTTCACTGTAGCCCTGGTCAGTTCTCTATAGCCTATTTCTATCCGTTGTGTCCATGTGGGCTTTCTTCTTTTGCAATTATTTCCATTGGTTATGGTAACTTGAGGTTGCTGGCCATACCAGGTCCACACAACAGTGGCCACAGACATGAACCCCCTGTAGGTAGACTGCTCTGGGAACACCTGAGGAAAACTCAAGCATCTTATCACCTCGACCATCCTGGCATTTTCCCATCTGCACATCTTTGTGTGTGCATGTGTCCAAGTGCATTTATCTCTTCTATGCCTCTAACCTTCCTTCCTGCAGGCCACTGAGAATTATTGCTTTTCATTAGATAGTGTGATGAATCCATCTGGCCAGTGGCGCCTCCCAGCACTGTTCCCTTTCTGGGCACATCTGTTCTATAAAGCTGCCTCAAGCAGTACCAACCTCTTAGGAATCGCAGACTCTGGGAGAGACTTGGCTTTTCGCGTTAGCACACATTTCTCTCATTTTCTCTGAAGAAGCTGGTTCCTTTATGTGGGTTAAGAGGAAGAGGCAATATTTCTGAGGATTTGGGGGATGATTTTTAAGTGCAGCCCATGACAGGCCTCCTGCAGTAAAGGAAATATGATGCTAGGTATAAGTTTTATGTATCAGATCAAGCGTCCCTTGTATAACACATTGTCCTCAGTGTTTCTCTGCTGCTCATAAATGTCACTAATACAGGAAATTGTGAAGCTAAGTTACCAGTGGGAAAGGGCCTCTGTTTATGATTCTCTAGGCCCCGTGTTTCATTCATAACATTGAAAGAGCCACTCTCTAAATTCAGAAAAAAGCAACTGTCACAGAGAACTCAAATGGCACATCTGAGACCTCACTCGAAGTTGGCAAAAGATAGCAGGATCAAACTTCTTGCCCAGTCCACAGTTTATGCCAGCTATTTCTGTTGTATGTCTCTTCAGAATTGGCATATGAGGATATTTCATCAGGAGTACCAAAACAGTAAGGATAAAAATAATCACCAAATACTGAGGCCTGTCATTTATGAGATGCAGGCATCATTTCTGGGAAGTGTAACAGCACATAATGCCTATTGTCCTTGTAGTAATTGCCTTGGTCCCCAAGGGTCCTAATGAGGAAGGGCCTTAATGAGCTTTGGTTCCCTAGAAAAAAGGAGCTGAAACAAAATATCCATTGTTCTGATTATAAGCAGAATGATCTCCAGGACTGAAAACCCTGGAGTTATATAGGAAAGAGCACCCCGGACTATTGAGCAGGAGATTCTATTACCAGGAGACATATCAAAATGGAAATTATATACAGCATTATCAAAATACATGGCAAACACCCACGCATAGTGTACATACTTACTGGGCAGGTACTGTGGGCCCACGCATGAAGGTTACAGCTTCGTGACGTGTAAATAAGACAGCATATTTGCTCTCACAGGTTTACATGCTAGTAGGGTAATAGGGTAATAAAGACAATAAACATGTCAGCAAATAAGAAAACTACAGAATGATTAGTGTTACCTAAGGTTAACACAAGGACATAAGGTGGGCAAGAGGAACTGGATGCAGTCAGGGAAGGTCTTTTTGAGGAGATGAACTTGAAAGTGATTCCTGAATATCAAGCAAGAGTTAAGAATGTTGGGCGAAGGGAACAGCATTTCAAACTGAGGAACATCTCACAGTCTAGGAGCAAGTGCACAGTATGTTCACCTGCTCTGGTTCAGATAGGGTTAGTGAGAAAGAATGCTATAGTGTGGGAGGCGAGATCACAGAAAGCTACATAAGACTGGCACAGGCTGGAGGAGATTTTACTCTGGATATGGGAAGCCATTGGAGGAGCATGAAGGAGAAAATGATAGTGTAAGAAGAATACTGTGTTTTGGGAACTTTTTATTTTGATATGATTTCAAACTTTCAAAAATTTGCAAAAATAATAAAAGGAGCTCCTAGACTTATCAGTCATGTACATTTTTGCCCTGTTTTCTATTACTCCTGTATATATTTATATAATTTTTTCTTAAAATAGTTGAAAACAAATGGAGATATTAAGGCCTGCCAAATAGCTCAGTGAATTAAAGTGCCTGCAAGCAGGAGCAGGGGCCGGAGGTTTGATCCCCAGGTCTGCTGGCGCACGCTGAGATGGCAGTTGAGACTAGTGTGTGCCTGTAATCCCACCTCTTGGGAGGTAATAAACAGGTAGATCACTATGAGTCCAGTCTAGTAGTGAGACCCTGAACACCTTGTAGACCCTTCCCTAAAATAAAAAGAAAATGGAGACATTATAGCTCTACACTCAATACTTACAATAAACATTTTCTAACAACAAAGACATTCTCTTACATATAGCAATCTCCTCTAATCAAAATCAGGAATTTTAATATTAATATCATTATATCTATTATTGTGTTCTGATTTATTGTCCATATTCAAGTTTCATCAAACATGCCAATAATATCTTCTACAGTAACTTTTTTCCAGACTAATATCCAATCCAGGATCAAATATTACATGCTCTTACATTATGTGTCATTTTCATTCAATCCCAAATAGCTCTTTGGATTTTTTTCCTGCTTTACCTTGCTGTTTTATGAAGAACCCAAGTCAGTTATTTTGTAGAATGACTCTCAGTTTGGGCCTATTTAATTTTTACTCATGATTAGATTTATTATTTATTTTTGTGCAGGGTCTCACTACACAGCTGGAACTTGTGGTGATCTTCCTGTTTTTGCCTTCCTAGCACTGGGATTACAGGCATGTGCCGCCATGCCTGGACTCGGTCACCAGCTAGGCATGCCCAGGAGCAGGACTGGAGCAGCATGGAGAGCCAGGAATCGAACCCCGACCGTTGGGCTTTCGTGATTGGATTTAGTGGTATGTTTGGGGCGGGAATATCAGAGAAATATTGCTATGTCCATCCCAGTGCATGATATCAAGAGGTATATAATTTGGTTTGTTTCAATATTAGTGATGCTAGGTCTGACCAATCAGTTAGGGATCTGTGCCCTAAGTCTGTCCTCTGTAAAGTGACAGTTTTCTCCTGTAAAATTAATGAATAACTTGCAAGGGACAATTCTTTGACACTATGTAAAATCCTGTTGCTCATCAAACTTTCACTAGTTTTAGTACTTATTCACGAATTTCTCAATCCAGAACACCAATATTTATTATTTATTATTTAGAATACAACTATAAAGAAATGTTTTCCTTTCTTCAATTCATTGTGTTTTAAAAGGGATAGCAGGTGAGTAAATGTGAACCCGGAAGATCAGCCAGTAGGCTACTAAAGCATTCTGTAGAAGTGCTAATGGCTTATACAGCAGTACCTTGGTTTAGGAATGCTTCTGTTCATGAACAATTCAGTTCACAAACAGGAGCATTTTGGCAACATTCTGTGTCCATCCTTGTCTGCATTGGGTGATAACATGACCATGGACATCTTCCCCACCCGGACTTGTGGTTGTAGCTTCCTCTAGCTGAGACCACAATCTCAGACAGACCTCTACATGCTTGCTGAGAAGACTACTTCTGTGCTTTTAGTGCATACCGTGCTGTACAATTTTATCCAGTCCAGCATGGCTTCAAAGAAAGTGCAGATCAACCATGGTGGTACAAAAGGAACAGGGAGAGTGGTGATAAACCTACCCAGAATGTACAGAGATGTAATGAAGGTGACCAGAAACTGCAGAGCAGGAATGGTAGGAGGAAGATTTTGAAGAAAACGAGCACTGAATTGAAGCAAGAAATTGTAGAAAAGAATAAGTGCTTTATTTGTGTGCCTGAGTTGGTCTCGGAATACGAGATGGTGAAGCTGAAAATCTGACCAACTTTGAAGAATCTACATAAGATCAAAGGAGCTTATGGGACAAAAGAGGTAATGATGCTGACCACATAGAGGACACAAGTGCTAGAAGAGGTGTTGGAGTGCTTGAATGAGAAACAGCTGGCAGCTGATGGCTTTAATGAAGCTATGAACTGTGGAAAAGCCAGGAAATTACATGGAGATTTACCGCAAGAACTTCCCCCCACACACACACTCACACAAGCCAGTGCAACAAGTGATGAATTTATAGCCAGTAGAAAATGGTTTGAAAAGTTCTTCAGGAGAAATGGCATCCAGAGTATGATAAGTCACAGTGAAGCTTCCAGTTCTGACAAGGCTGCTGCAGAAGCCTACAAGAAAGAATTTCTGGAATTTATGAAGACAAAGTTTCAACTACAATGAAACAGGGCTCTTCTGGAAGAAAATGCTGAACTGAACCCTTGTCATGCAGCAGGACAAAGCAGTGCCAGGACATAAGCCCGTGAAGAAAGATTTGCCTTTTTGCTGTGTGTGAATGCAAACATGGATCTAAAGATTAAGCCACTCCTGGTGCACCATTCCCGGATTCTCTATGCCCTGAAGAAACAGAATGGGAGTGAGGCCAGGCTGCCTGTCATGTGGAGGGCCGGCGCAAAAGTCTAGGTCACAAGGCAGTTGTGCACGGAAGGACTACGTAGGCGTTTGTACCCACCATTAAGAAATACCTTTCTGGGGGCCATTGGGATAGCTCAGTGGACTAAAGTGCCTGCTGAGGCAAGCTTAGGCAAGTTCAATCCCCAGCACCACATGTCATACCAGAGTCTGGTTTATGGTGGTGCACACCTGTAATCCCAGCACTGGAGAGGCTGAAAGCAGGGGAATCACTGTGAGTCCAAGCTACATAGTGAGACCCTGTTAACAACCAAATA
>PVKA01024178.1:0-25573 GCA_004027165.1 Ctenomys sociabilis | reverse complement strand
CTCAATAAAATTAATTAAAAAATATAAAAAAGTAAAAAAAAAATGTATCACTTATAGAAAGGTAACTGGGCTAAGAGGACAGCCAATATTTTGGCCCCAGCCCACCAAGGTCAATGAGGATGTAGGACATGAGAAAAACTTCTTTGTAACATACTACAACTCTGGAGAGTCACGCAAACTCCTGATCAAAGAGATTTCTGGCCCCCAGGAGATGAGAATACATCAAACAATGTGTCAAAGTAGGGTCACAAGAGGAAAAAGTCTCCCATGCTTTCGAAAGATGTATAAAAGCAATGCCATGGTAGTAAACTAGATATAAAAAGGGGCATCAATTGCTGACCCCTGCTGGCAGTTTTTGGCTACACCAGTAGCTGATCACTGTTATGAGTCATTGAGAACAACCACAGTAAAATGTAGGAAAGCTCAACAAGAACCTTTACATTCTTTAGCTAAAACTGTCCTTCAAAATCACCAAACTATTTTACAGATAAAACTGAGGAGAGACTTATGATAAAATAACAGATTTCTAGATAGATCATCTCTATCAGTAGAGGGGTTTAAGAGCCAGTGAGTTACATGTGCTGTTCAAGTCCCTAAAGAACAGTTTCTAGACTTTGCTCTTTCCTCAACCTAACTTTCTGTTTTAGTGCTCATGTTTGGATTACATGTGCTCTAATTTCTCAGAAAATTTGTTTATTCTTACCTACAGGATGCCAGACTTCAAGTGATCATACAAATGGAACCAATAACAAGTATACTAGAATTCTTTTAACAAGATCCATCAGATTAACCTTGTAAAAAGAGTTTATTACTGCTAAACCTCAAACTGACATCTATCTGAGACCCATTACATTAGTTCTCTGGAGAAGACCCCTGACTTCAGTCACACGTACACTGTCCTTTCTCAGTTCAAAGCAACTAGATGAAAACTATACCCATTATCGCCAACCTTCAATTAGGGATACTTCTTCAGAGGTGGGAATACTACAGATAAATAAGTTACTTAAAAATAAGTTATTTAGAAAAACTTTAGAAATATTGTAGGCAGTCAGAAAGGCTGAGCCCAGAAAGATCAATACCAAAGACAACTGTGGCTTTTACAAGTGCAAAATAAAAATTATAATTACAAAAACAAAATTACAAAAAAAAAAAGTGGGGAGAATATGTTTAGGACCAAAAATTCACAGTGGCTAGTGTTACATACTTCCCTAGGGATGAACAGAGGCTTGGGCTTTTTGATATCACCCTTGTGAGATTTTCCATTACCCTATTAGAAAGTGGGTCACTCCCTCCCACCTACTAAAACTAAAGATTCTCCAAGGGCAAGATCCTGATTAGTTTGATCATCACCAATTTCTGAATCATCCAATAATCCCCTCCTCAACCAATAAATGCTGAGATCATGGCTGCCTTGTGGCCTTTCATTCCTCATTAACAACTGGCCATCCTGGATCCCCACTGTCTGCTAGTTTTGTCCCTTGCACATTCTTTTCATTCTGTACCATAACATCTGGCAGGAGATTGGGGCTTATTTCAGTGGTCTCCAATAAGGATTGAGAATGCAAGTGCTACCCAGTGAAAGTAGTCTTGATAACATATAATAAATGCAAGGAGCTGTGGCTGCTCCTTCTTGCTTTACTATCTTCTTCCCACCATGAGCTGTTTCCCCTCTTCAATGCTTACCTGCCATGGAGCCAGTCCATTATGGACTGAAACCTCTGCAGACTGTGAGCTAAATAAACCCTTCTTCCTTTAAATTTGGGTATTGGGTATTTTCTCTCAGCAATGAGAAAAGTAACTAATACACCACCCTTATACTCTTGCTACCTACAGCCCATATGGCCTCTTTCTTTTTGGCTTTTCATGCTACCCACAGCTTCCCTCAGCAAGCATCCCACATTCCTGGGCTCTTTCCCAGCCTCACCCTGTTAGGGGTTTCTTGCAGATACTTCAGTCTTGGCACACCCTACCCAGATTCCTAGGTCTTCCTTTGACACCTTGATGGAAGCCTTCTTAACCCCCCAGTGCTTGACGTATGCATATCAACAAACCCAAGAACCAAGAAGATCATGCCAATGTCTGCTGCATGTGAGTTGTTCCTTGGCCCACTGGAACCACAGGCGCAGCAACCCATGTGTGCATTCCCAGAAAAACACAGGGAAACAAATTCCCTGACCTTTTGAACATGCAGGTCACTCTAGGACTTTTCTCAAATGCAAGTCCTTGAAACAAGTGTGCATTGCTACATTTGTGATCTTATGATGAGTGAGGTGAACATAAGATTCCTGAGGTACCCCTGAGGCTTCCTTCCCATAATGTTGCTGTAAGACATGAAATTTGTTTTTTGTGCAGCTACAACTGCACCTTTCTTGGCCAAAGCTTTGCACATGTATCTTTTTTTCTGGACAAGCTTCAAGTTTTTCAGATTTTTCTGTTCTGCTCCTTTTGATTTTTGTTTTGCTTTTTGGTACCAGGAATCAAAGTTAGGACCTTGAGCTAGCCACACAGGTGCTTGTGCCACTGACCTATATCCTCAGCCTTTGTTCTGCCCCTTTTGTTCATGATTTTCATTGTAAATGTGGCTAAAACATCCGGCAATGCTTATGCCACAGCCTGAGTGCTGTACTGCCTGGAAATCTCTGCCACACAAGCTAAGTCTGTAACTGTGAAGATTCAGGAGCTGACAAGACACAGACACAGTCAGATCTTTGTCATGGTGTGATGTGGGTGGCCTTTAATTCATGCCCTTGGAGAGTTTGTCCATATGAATGCTCACAGACCTGGCCTCTGCATATTTCTGCAGCACTCTGGGTATCTGAGACCTCCCTCCCTGAGCTCCACTCACAGCAGTGGTCTCCAGCCCAATCTTCCAATCATTCCAAAGGCTCTTCTACATTCCTGAGAAACCACAAGGGCTCCACTTTTTAGTACCAGTTTTCTGTGTTAGTCAGCTTTTCATTCATCAACTTATCAAGAAAAAAGGTTTTAGAGGTTCCAGTCTTCATTTAGGCAGGCCTGCCATTTGGGCCTTCAGAGCTCAAGTGCAGGCGCGACTGCTCCCTGGAGCCTCCCAGCACCCCAAGAGACCTGCAACCTCCCAGCCCACCTTTTAAGGCTTTGCCACCTCACAATCATGGCATCCTGTGGACTGAGCCTTTATACCTAGCTGGACCTTTAAAAAAAATTTAAGCACAAAGAAGAAAAGACAGTAAAGTAGGAGGCATTAAAAACAGAAAGAACATAGAAAAAAAGATAGACACGGAAATATGAAAAAAATCAGCAAAAAATAAGTACATAAAAATAAGAGGAAAAAAAAGAGTAATATAGGAAAATGGGAGATGATAAAAGAAAATGAAGACAACCCAGAGTTCTCAGCCCTCTCACAAGAGACCTACAGTGCAGAATGAAAACACAGAAAGTACTTCCACAGGCAGCTAAGTTGGAAATAATATACAGTCAGAGAAGGACTGGAGCCTGGAGAAAGTCAGCACCAAAATATAGACATCAGAATTGTGACTGGAAGTGAATCTGAAAAGGCAGTCCTCGGGTGGAGAGGCAATAGCAGGCCTTTAAGCCTCCCTCCAGAAAAACAGAAATTTTGGAATATATTGTAATTAGCATCACCTGTCTAGTGAGCCCAAACAGGCATTAGTCAGGAGCCATCCTCCCCTCCCTTTCCAAAAATGCCTTTGTTCTTTCCATGTTCTCTTCTTTCAAGACTCATTTCCTTACCAGATCAATATTAGCTAAGTGGGCATACTTGGAATCCTATAGGCTGGTTGTAGTTTGACCCATGTTCTACTCACATTATGATTTTGTTGTATAAATTACACTGATAAAGCGTGTTGGTGTCCACTCGCTTAAGACTTCTCTTGGATAGCCAAAAGCTTTTCTCCTTTCCAATGAAACTCTCCCAACTTCCTCCTTTGATTCACAGCTTCATTCCTCCATGTTATGGGACCATGAACTTGGTACATCTGATACTTAACAGGTTGGAAATTATATTTTTCCTGTGTTAAAGCAGGAAGCTAAATTTCTTAGACTCCAGGGCTCTGTCAATGCCCAAGTAAGTAACTCAGACACCCAAACAGCAGTGCTCATATTGAAAGACAGGTCAAAATGGTGGCAACAGCACTGAGCAATAGCCAGGCGTGGTGGCGCAGGCCTGTAATCTCAGCACTGGGGAGGCTGAGGCAGGAGGATTGTTGTGAGTTCGAGACCAGCCTGAGCTACAAAGTGAGCTTAAGGCCAGCCTGAACTGCATAGTGAGACCCTGTCTCAAAAAAAAAAAAAAAAAAAAAAAAAAAAAAAAACAGCACTGAGCATTATCCTCTCCACCTAAGGGATAATTTCCTAGCTGCACAGTGGTCAGGAGCAAGGAACAGAGAATGGGCAGCTAGAATCTCATGATAGAAAAGTAGTGTGTTGTGAGAATATGGCAGGATTCAGAAAGTGATGCTAGTGAATAGCCTAGAAACAAAGTTTAATGGAGGCAAAAAATACCTAGCTTGATGTAACATAAAGAACAGCATCACAAAAGATGTACGTGTGGATCTCTAGATACAGACACATGCATAAATGATAACGATGACAGAGCAAAATGAGATAGTATAAAAATAAACTTCTAGCCAGGTGTGGTGCCACACACCTGTAATCCCAGTACTCGGGAGGCTGAGGCAGGAGGATTGTTGTGTGTTTGAGACCAGCCTGGGCTACAAAGTGAGCTCAATGCCTTACTTAACTGTATAACAAGATCCTGTCCCAATAAATAAATAAATAAACAAACAAACAAAAAAGCATATAGGTTGAAGACTGGAATATAAAAAACAAAATAGTAAAGCACTACAATAAAGAAAAACTTCAAGGTGGGAGGATTTCCCAAATAGGAGCAAAAAAACACATTTTTTTTTCTTTTTGATACAAGGTCTTACTATGTAGTTCAGGCTGACCTGGTACATACTATGTAGCCCAGGCTGGCCCCAAACTCACAGTTATCCTCCTGCCTTAGCCTCCTGAGTGCTGGGATTACAGGTACTCAGGACCATACCCAGTTTTTAGGAAACACATTTTAAAGAAAAAGATGAGGACAAGTGAAGGGCCAGCTGCATCCTGAAGAGTGGCACAACATCTGGAGTGAAGCTTCACCCAGAACAGAGAAATTGTGGTGCTTCAGGTGACTCAAGTGTCCTCAAGCTAGCAAGGGCTAGGGGTCCATGAAAAGAGTTCCTAATGAGGCTCCTGCCTGCCTCAGCCTGAACTGCTGCTCTGTTAAGTTCCCAGGCAAAAGCACAGTGAGAAAATGGAAAAATAAAGATAAGAGACAGAAAGCTGAGGTCAGGTGGAGCACTTTCTCTGGATGAGAGAAAAGGAACTGCTCAACCACTTAGTGTGTATTTATGTTTGGTAGGTTGGTGTCATATGACACCCTTTTTGCCTAGCAACACATTTCTTGGATTGTCTAGGGGGTTGGTGTTCTCTGGGCTGAAGCAGCTTGTTCACGTGGCTTGCCTCAGGAGGTCTTTATTCTGGAACTGGGGATTGCCTTGCCCCTGAATGTGTGATCAATGTCCAGCCTCAGCTGCTCCCTACACCTGCCTCTGCCTCAACCTCGGGCAGTGCAGCACTGAGTCCTGGGGATCCCCCTCCTGAACCATGGTGGATGCCTGTTCTCTCTGTAGATTCCAATGGCAAAGGGAGATGGACTGAGATGAGTGTAACTATTGTGTGTAATGACCTTGAAGAATCAACCAAATTTAGGACAGACCATAGTTTTGAAATTAGTGAAAAGAAGCACAAAATCAGCAAATGGTCACTAAGGACACTTCACTATTGAAGTGGAAATGCTGACAAGGACAAAGTGGTAGATGAGGACATGTGATGCACACGTATCCTGGTGTTGGACCCTAGCTGCACAAAGTGGCCCAGCAGTCCCAGGTGGTGTTGGTCCACACATGCCCCTGGCCCACACTGGGGCCTGTGGGATCAGAGGTCTTGCCTCCCATAGTAAAGCAGCAGTCATCTTAGGGTCTTCTGGTGCTATAACAAGACATCAGGGTATTTTGTGCAGAAAGGAGTTTATTTAGCTCATAGCTGTGGAAGTCCAAGAACAGAGCACAGTGTCTATGAGGCCCCCGCTGCATCACAATATGGCGGGTTGAGGGAAAAACTGCATGAGGAGCAGATCTGACAATAAAATGAGAGACAGAGAAAGCAGAGTTCACTCTTGTACCACAACCCACTGTGGAAAGAACTCATCCTGAAAGCCAATGCTGACTCTTCCCTGGGTAGAGAGCCCTCACACTACTTCCATCCATAAAGGTCTCACCATTTCACACACCAACCTTCCACGACATGAACAATGGGGATACTCATATCCTAGCCACATCATCAGGTAAAAGGATTTCACTGCAATACAGATTATGACAGCAAAAAGAAATGAGCTGAGAGAAGCTGGTAGGGGGAAATGAAATAAACTGTGGTTTATCCCTGCATCAGAATATGAACATGAATGTTACCACTGACTCTCAAAGCACACAGTGTTGAGTGCAGAAGGCACAGTCATAAAAATTTAATACAGCATGATCCCATTTATGGAAAATTTAAGTGTGCAAAAGAATATAACAGGGTATGTATGGACACACATACGATTGTGCACTACCCAAAGTGACTCACAGGCTCTTCAAGAAGAAGGAAGACAAAACTCTGATTATTCCTGTGTTTTTAAAAATAAAATAGAAAAATGAACCAAATATGGAGAAATAAAGTTAAACTTTAAGATACAGAACACATTCAGGAGAGAGAGAGCGCTCAGAACTGACTGGCATCACACAGCTTGGATCATGTGATGTGTTGTTGGTCCACTGTACATGCAAACATGCTAGATTTCCAGATCTAGCATGAAACAAAGAATGTGGACCCTTTCTTCTGCTCTCTCACAAAGCATGGCACGGGATTCAATACAGCATGAACCTGTGTCCCATGGTGGGACAAGGTAGCTGCAGAGAGGAAGCCACTGTCTAACACCTAGAAACACCTGTTCTGGCTAACAG
Source organism: Ctenomys sociabilis (assembly GCA_004027165.1). Lineage (NCBI taxonomy): Eukaryota > Metazoa > Chordata > Mammalia > Rodentia > Ctenomyidae > Ctenomys > Ctenomys sociabilis. The sequence continues at coordinate 18,524 of PVKA01024178.1, read as the reverse complement.
CTGCAGGGAGAGAGGATAAGACCAACCCCTGGAGCATGCTACATTCAGGGACTTCCATTTGGGATTCTGGGGCAGGTTGGGGGGGGGGTGCAGCCACTCACCGAGAAGGGATCCAGAAGGCAGTCATCAGTCTGCAGGGAGATGGAGCTGTCCATGTCCACACCCACCTCTCAGGCAGAGCCTGAATCCTGCATCATCTAAGCCCAGCTTCCTGGTGCTCCCATCCCAAGGCTCCAGCCAGCTGCATCATGGGTACAGATGTGGGTCTCCAAGTCTCTTCCCCCTGTGAAATGACTGCAAAGTGACTATTCAGGATGGGGGCTCAGCACGTCAGGCCCCCTAAGGCACACCCTCCTGAACAGTTAGCCTTAGCAATCTATGGGTGCTCACAGATGAGGAGTGTCTGATTCCAGGGTTTCTTGCAGGACAGGATTCTTTGTAAGTGTAGTATTGCCTTGGCCAGCACCAAAGAGCATGCACTTGATCCAGGGCAGGTAGTGAAGACTTCTGTTCCCAGCCCAGCATTGAGGAACCAGGAAGCTGAGGGGCAGCAGGCTGGGCAGCAGGCTTCTTACCATGGCAGCAGCAAGTGTAGGTGGCTGCATGGGGTGGAGGAGCTTCAGTGTGGGAGAGCGTGAAGTCACGCATTTAAGGAAAAAATAACCTGAGTTATGCTTTAAAAAGCAAGAGGGGCTGTCACACAGGAGGCCCCCGCAGACCCTCCTCCTGAGCCATTCCTGCTCCCAAGGGGGCTGGGCCAGCAGGTATGGGCTGGGATGTGGGGAAGTTCCCAGGGAGAGTGATCCTGTCACACTAGAATGGACAGGGGCCTGGCAAAGGGCAGAGAGCAGGGGGAGGCAGATCTAACATGAACTGGCAGAGCCCGGCTCTGAGGACCCTGCGAAATTGCCCATGAGGCCAGGGGTAGTATCCTGTCGTAATCGGAGGCCTGCTCTACAAAATAACTTAGCGATGTGTTGCTATCTAAAGAATTCTGCAAGTAAGCCTAAGGCATTTTTGGAAAGGTTATCCCCTCCTTCTTCCTGACTTTTTCTTTCTTTCTTTCTTTCTTTCTTTCTTTCTTTCTTTCTTTCTTTCTTTCTTTCTTTCTTTCTTTCTTTCTTTCTTTCTTTCTTCTGTCTTCTTTCTTCTTTTTTTCTCCTTTCCAGTGACTAACCTAGCATGTCTGGTCCAGTCCCTGAACACCTGTAGTCTAGTGAAGAGGCCTTATTGCCCATCCAGGGGTGCTTTCCTTCCCACACACCCTGAGGCTAAGGAGCTTCTTGGGTGTACTACTATCACTTGTACAGGTAAAAGAACATCTACCCATCCTTACATTAACACTGGTCTGCACATAATTGGTACCTTGTGAATGTCCTCAGAGAATAAATACGAGCACACACTGCCATGAAGCCTCTAAGTCCAGGAAGAGCAGAAACACATGCGGCCATGTCAGTATGGACCATGGGTTGTCCTCCTTCCCTTCACCGAACACCTGCACACCATTAAGTAAGGCTGCAACCTATTATATACATCTCATCTGTGACCTGCTATGTACTTCCTACTTGTGTACCTATGTACACTTGTGCATCAACCATCTGCATTCTACTCCATGCCCCCACCTCCCCTATGGCAGTGTGTGGACCCACTTCCTGGGTGTATCCTAGCACACACTGGAGGGAATATGTTGTACGTTGTACAGCTTCAAACCCTAATGCACTATGTGTTTATACACACACACACACACACACACACACACACACATACACACACACATACACCCTCATGAAAACTATAATTTATAAATTAGGCATAGAGCTGGATGCGGTAGCACACACCTATAATCCAGGAAGATTGCTGTGAGTTCAAGCCCACCCTGAGCTACAGAGTGAGCTCAAGCCAGCCTGAACTGCAAAGTGAAACCCTGTCTCAGACAGAAAGACAGAGAAAGGAAAAGGAAAGAAGAGAGACAGAGGGAAAAAAAGAAAAGAAAAAAGAGAAGAAAAGAAAGAAGTAACAATACTAATTTTTTATCCAAACCAGTAAGTGGAAGAGTGTCACTTATCTCAGGGTGTTCCTGCTGAAGGTTTTGTACATTCCTGCTGAATGTTCTCTAGCATGAACTACCTTGCTATCAGTTGGAACATCTGACCTGTTCATCTTTTTCAACCCAAATTTGATGCCTTTTCCATCAAAATTAAGTACTCAGCATGCACTACCACCATAACTTTTGTAGTTCGAAGTACAGTGGCAAAAATAGCATGGATTTTTTTCCTTCACAATTTTTTGAATAGATCTGTTCTTTCTGCATATCTTGGAATATGAATTTTTCTTTTCTAATTCAATAATTTTACCTTTTCACTTAAAGGAAACACTATAGCTTTGCTTTGGCACATCTGAAGTGCTAGATTGCTACTTGGGCTATTATTAAGTAAAATGTAAGACTTACTAGAACACAAGTCCTGCAGCACTACAATGGCTCCTCTGATAGCTGAGAAGACTACTTAGTAACTAAAGGGCAGACAGGTTAAATATAGGGCAAAGGATTTGTTCAAGTCTTAAAGAAAGGCTGGGAGGTAGGAGGTGGCACAAGGTTGCATCATGCTACACAAAAGGGAGCACAACTGACTGAAAACATGTGGATTATACCTTTCTGTAATTTTCCACTTAATATTCACAGACATATTTAACCACAAATAAACAAAACTCATTTTCATGGGAAAATGAGATCACTGAACATCTGTATTGATGAGCATTATAAGGACTATGTCCTGCCACCTGCATTCTGCCAGCTGCCTCTGACCATGTGCATGCCTTTCACCCTATCACCTGCACCCTATCATCTACAGCTTATCACCTGTCTCACCAGCAACTCATGCCCTGAATTCTAAAACCAGCATTCTGTTACCTGCATCCCTTCGTCTGCATTCTGTTATCCCCATCTTACACACTGACTTTTGCATCCTGCCACTTTCATTCTATCATCTTCACCCTAATACCTGCATCTTACCACTCGCACCCTATCACATGCTCCTAACACCTGTATTCCATAACTTGCCCCCCATCAAGCATCTTTCACCTAAAACATAACACATGAATCCCAACTGCTACATCCCATGACCCAGGTCCTAACAACAGCATTCTGTTACCTAAGTCCTCTCACCTACTTCCTATCACATGCATTGTACCATATGCATTGTATATTGCATCCTATTACCAGCATCCCATCAACTCTTCCTGCTATCTGCATCACCTGCATCCTACCACCTGCATGTATACCTGCATCTCAATACTTATATCTCATCACCTGCACCCATCACCTGAATCCCATCATTTCTATCCTGTTACATATCCCCTGTCACCTGCCACTTGCCATGTTTCACCTGTATCCTGATATCTGTATTTTGTTATCTATATCCCAATATCTACATCCCCTATCTTCAGCCTAACATCTACTTTCTTTTAGTAGGGTGCCATCACATTATCCTTTTGCCTAAACTGCATCACTTGCATCCTGCCACCTGCAGCCCGTTACCTGCATCCTGTCACCTATATCTAAAAATAGCTCTTGGTCAGCTCTACCCACTCCTGTCCACAACAATGTTTCTAAGACAATATGACAACATATAGATGAAGAAAGAGGTCCCAGGTAACTAGGAAACCACATCAAAGGAAAATAAACTCTAGTGGTACCATAATATAGCAGGCACTCAAGAGTTGAAGCAGGAGTTATAAGGGCTAGTGCCCATGCATCTGAGAAAGGCCCAGAATAGGCATCCACTCACCTTCTGCCACCATCAGCCAGAAAGAGGTCAGTGGCCAGAGAAGCACAGATGCAGGGTACTCCATGTCAGCCTGACAGTGGCATTCCGCTGAAGATGGTGAGATGGCTGATAAGAGGATGACAGCTAGCTCTCTTGGGAGATGCAGTCTGTATCAGAATCCTATAAATACACCAAGACCTCAAGAAAACTAGGATGAGCATGTCTGGTATAGGACCTGTTCTCTCCTGCCACTCCAGGAGCTACACAGGAAGACAGAAATCTGTGGACCTAAGGATTGCATTCTACCTTCCTAAATTATGTTTTCTCATTTTGTTGGTGTTTTCTTTTTGTTGATTGTAGTACTAAGACACAGTAAATAAAGCCATGGCAAGTCATTGGATGATTATACCTGTGTCTTTTGCAGTGGAGAAGAAGGGAAGTGTTTGTGCTCACTTACCTGCCAGGATTCTGCCTGGGTCTCTGCCATGTGCTGCTTTCCTCTAGCATCTTAGTGAGAAGTGCCTCAGGTGGGAGTGACTTTGGAAGCCACTGAAAGGTGGTACCATAACTCAATGTGGAGCTGCAGCCTGGAGCAGTCAGGTAACCTGCAGCTGAGCCAGCCCTAGTCCTCCCTACCAGGTCCCTTGCATCTGTGCAGATGCTGCAAAAATGCTGCCTCACCTGATGCTCCCTACCTGGGTGTGAGAGCAGTTCAACACTCACCAGGGCCCTCAAGGGGGCCCTACCTATGCCATCCTATACTGCTACTGCTTTGCTCTGGCACATCTGAAGTGCTAGAATCACTACTCTTGCACTATTATTAAGTAAAATGTAAGACTTGCTAGAACACAAGGGGGAGAGTTCAGCATGGCCAGGCTTAGTATGTATGCTGGATGCCTGACAGGGTTGTTGGCCAGTATACTGGTGCATACATGTACATACATGTATGCACATGCCAAAGACCCTGGCATGTACATACATGTATGTACATGTATGCACCACCATACTGAGCACATGTCTGCATGTGCAAACTCATGTGTGTGCACTGTGCCTCTGTGTAATGTCCACAGTTATATGTGCTCTGGTATACATATATGTATCTGTGCGGTGTGTGTGTGTATCTGGTACACTATATACAGTATATACAAAGTGCACCTTACATCTGTATAATACACACACACCTATGTGACTGTGGTGTGCATGAGTATACACATTTTGGTTGTATATGTGTACCTGTATATATACTAACCATTTGATTTTTTAAGGTTTGTTTGTGGGATTTTTGGGGGGTGGTACCAGAAATTGAACTCAGGGCTTTCCAGGCAGGTATTATTTCCTGAGCCCACTAGGCAATTGTTTAATTAAATTTTCCATCAAAAGTTCAGCTTTATGGTTCAGATCCACATCAGCAGGGCAGACTCCCCCGACTCCAGAAAGCTAATGAGGACCCCCATAGTGGGGGTCTGTTGGTCCCGAGAAAGCCTGGCTTATCTGGCAACTTCACTGCCCAACTCTGTACACAGAATCCTGTGTCCTCTGTATTAAGTTATTCCCTTAAAACTAAATCCCTAACCACATGAGCAATGGACTATTCCTGCTTAACTAGATCGCATCTTTATCTTGAAAGAATAACTTATAAACTCAGCATTTAATCACACAAAAATGCTAATATGTGTTTAATTTTGCTGTCTCATCATCATCAACTCTTGACAGGAAGCAAAATAAGACCCACAGATGGAAGGCAGGAGCTGGTCTCATGTCCAGGCAGTATCTAGAATCAACTTCGAACCACTCTTCAAAGCTTCAGAGAATAGAATGAACATAAATAAAAATTGCTGCTGTGAATTTCAATGGAGTAGAGTGCAGAAGGAAAGTGAACTTGATTTGGAGGAAGGTTGGTGGCCTCACGATCCGGGACTCAATTCCCCAAGAACTGACCTTTGTAAGAATTTGAGTTCAGGGATGGACAGGTTCTGTTTCCTCTACTAAGCTTCCAAAGTGAAACTGTAGTATGCACGTTTTGGAGCCATCCTGTAAACTAAAAGCTAGAGTTTGTGGAGTTAGGCACACTCAGTCTGGAAACAACCTAATTTGTTTCTTGGTTGTGGGAAGAGGCAGGTTTGCCCTGGACTATGCCTGACCCCTCTACTGCCCTGGTTGGGTAATGTGCAGGGATCTGCCCACACACTCTGCTCTGCTGTCTGTCCTATCCCAAGAAAAGCCTGGTACTTCAGAGAGATCGCTGACTTTGAGTGCAACTTTGAAAGACTCATACATCTCACATGGTAAGCTGTATAACATGTGTAAGACTGAACACCTAAGAAAGTGAAATGATAGTGGAGGATGTGCTTTGGGGGTCTGTGTTACCTGCAAGTCCTCTCTGCCCCAGCTGAAATCCATAGTGCAGAGAGCCACTATGTGCTCACCACAGGGCCTGGCAGCTGCCGAGAAGCTGGGTTAGCAAGATGGGTTTGCATTGCCTGGTGGGGACACCTGGCAGCTCACACTGTATTTAGCTCATGGAAAGGACATTTGGAGGCACTTTGTGCTTCAACTTGTAACATTTTCACTGTAGCTAATAACAAGCAGCCTGCTGGTCCTGGGGCAGGCAGCTTGGGCTGATGGATCACTGTGAAACCACACAGCCATGTTGAGCCCCTTTTCTTTTTTCTGCACATGTGTGTGTGTGTGTGTGTGTTACCAGGAATTGAACATATAACCTTGTGCTTCCCAGGCAGGCACTGTATTACTGAGCTATATCCTAGGCCTGGAACCCCCTTTTTCATCCTCCTCCCAGGATAGCAAAGGTTTGGCCTGATCCCTATGGCAATGAGGGAAGCCCCTGCCGAGGCAACTTCCTTCCAGCAGACTGAGTCCTGGGCTTGGATCTGATCAGATTCCCACATTTTACATAAATGGTCCTAGCTCAGCAAGATGGGTTTGCACTACTGTCAGCCCACATAAAGGTGACTGATCTCTTCCTGGAAATGGGGGGCCTCTTCTTCCAGAGGCCTGTAGCAAGGCATCCCAGCCAGATCTCAGGTGAAAGAAGGTCCTCAGTCAGCAGGGTTTCAGGAGGCTCTGGGCAAGGCACTAGGCTGGGGAGAGGTCCCACCTCAGAGCCTGCACCTGGCAACTACACACAACCTCACATTTGGCTGCTGTGACCATTAAAAGGACTCATGCCACCTGGAAGACACCACACGGCTTCCCAGCTTCCTCCACCTGCAGTGCCCTATGCCAGTGCCTAGCTCAGGTCTTTGTCTGACAGGCACACATCTTCAGCCAGAGTGGGACTAATCCCACCCTGTCATACAGCACTACTAGCCCGGTACCACGATTGGTGCTGGGCACAAGAAGTCCATTCACCCTTTTTTGAAGATAGCTTGCCTGCACCCATCCCATTCCAGAAGGATGGAAACACACTGCACTATCATATGCAACTCTTTTCGTATTGTGTATAAATGTGTGTGTGCGCACACACACACAGGCACACACACATACACAGCCTAGTCATTTAAAAGTATGACTTTCACATTCATTAAGGCTCTTAAGGGGTATATTTTAAATGCTATATAATATTCAAAATTACCAGAATAATGAATTAACAGGTAAATTGTCTTTGCAGTAAAACTATGACTGTGATTTTCCAAAATAAGATTAGATTGTTCATATGTATTAACCAAAAATAAATTCTACTGCTTTGCAGTAGAAACCGCACAACCAGTTTCCAAAAACAGAAATGCAGGGGCCTGGCATCTGTGCCTGCGCACACAGCAAGTTAGCCCAGAGATGGGCTGGACCTGCGGCCAGCCACAGAACATACAGCATTGCAGGCCCTGTCCAGCTACCCCATGATGATCTGCCTGTAGACATCTCTTGCTCAGAGATGGTGGACATTCTCCAGTAACATGGCACTTAATTTAATAAAAGAACTCACCAACTTCAAATTGCAATAAATTTACCAAACATATTCACTGTTTATGGAGAGGTTTACAGTAAGAAAGGGTCGACAGAAGCAGGCACATCCGTGTACAGAGTGTTCTGTTGGGTGGATTTTCACTTCCTCCAGCCCCACATGCCGGCTGTTTTCGTCCCTGTCCTCCCAGCAGAGGTCCTTGCAGGAAGTCACCCTTGCTGGCCTTTCTGTTCTTGCCCCCTAGACTAGGGACCTTCTAGCACAGCCCCAGGGAACCAAGGACTTCGCCAAGGTGAGGAGCAGTCGGAGAGCCGACCCAAAACATGGGTTGTAAACTTTGAATGGGATCCGGAAACCAACGACACAGGAGAAAAGGCAGCGGGGACCCCTGGCAGCGCGCAGCGCTTAGCAGGCCCGGCCCGACTCCCAGGGGCGTGTGGCCTCGAAGGGTGGCCGGCAGCAGTATGGATAAGAGGCGTTAAGGTCGGGGTCCGAGGGCGCGTAGCCTGGCAGCTCCACCGACGGGTGCCCGCCGCAGCACACCTCCACGCCCACCTCGTCGCGAGCGTGGAAGACGCCCACGTTGATGAAGGACACCGCGTGGTGTGCCGCAAAGCCCGTGCAGTCCCCGGGTCCGGCAAGGTCCGACTCCTCGGCGGACAGGATGGAGGCCTCGCTCGGCCTTGGTTGCAGCCTGCGCGCCCGCTTTCCCCGCCGGCCGCGACGCGCCCGGGAACCCGGGGGCTGCGCGCAGAGCCCAGAGCCACCACGGGGCCGCGCCGGGGTCCGGTTTCCCCTCCGCCGTCCGCGCCGGCCACGCCGGGCCTGCGAGGACTTGTAGTTCTTAACAAGCAGAAGGCTGAGCAGGCCCAGCAGGCACTCGAGCGAGTTGAAGACGGTGGAGAGCACCAGGCCGCGCTGGTAGTCCTTGAGCTGGCGGCACTTGGCGGACGTGGCGCTGTCCAGCGGGCTGCGCGCGCGCGACGCAGGGCCCGGGGCCGGGGGCGCGGGGCCGGGGACCGCGGCCGGCACGCGCGCAGGCAGGCAATAGTGCGAATACTTGCGCTCCACCAGGGACACCGTGTCGCCGTCGATCACGGCGCCCGCGAAGGCGCTGAGGACTCCAAGCATGAAAACCAGGACGCCCAGAAGCAGCAAATTCTGGCCGCCCGCCGGCCCCGGAACCTCGGCCGCCGCCCCCGCCTCGGCCGGTGCCGCCTCGGAGGCTGCGGGGACCCCGGGGACGCCGAGCCCTACGCCTGGCCCCGGCCCCGGCCCCGGCCCCGGCCGCAGCCCCGGCCCAGACCCCGGCCCAGCAGGCGGCGCGCCCCGGGGCCCGCAGCACAGCAGCGCGGCGCCAAGCAGCGAGAGGCCGGCGGCCAGCAGCAGCCCCGAATAGAAGGCGCCGGCGGCCGCGCCCAGGCGGAACGGCTCCCCGCGCAGCTCTGAGCCCAGCGCAAAGCACTTGAGGCCGACGGCGGCGGCGCTGAGTGCGCAGGCGAGCAGCAGACAGGAGGAGAGCGCGGCGCAGGCCCCGCGGACGCTGCACTTCATCCTCCGCGCCCGAGCCGGCCCGCGCCCGGCGCGCCCGCCGCCTCCCGCCGCCGCCCGCGCCGCCTGCGCCTCCTCCCGGCGCCGCGCGGCCGGCCCGCCGGCCACCTCCTCATCCTCCCGCGTCCTCCCGAGCCCGCGCCGCCGCCGCCGCCGCCGCCGCCGCCGCAGCCGGGTCCCGCATCCTCCGCGACCCCGCGCCGGGAATCCGGGCGGCGCCGAGTTCCGCAGGGCGCGCGCGCCCCCTCCTCAGCCCGCCCGCCCGCGGTCCCGCGAGCCTCGCCTGGCACCGCCTTCCGGGTCTCCCCGGCCTCGCCCTCCCGGGTCCCGGGCCCCACCCCTGCACCTCCCTCTTCCCGGTGCCCTGGGACTGCGCCTTCCTACCGGCCGGCGCCGCTGCTCTCCACGCCCCCGCCCGCAGCGCCGGGAAGCAGGGGAGTGCAGGACGGGGGCGGGGCCCGAAGCAGCGGCCTGTGGGGGGCAGGGTGCACGAAGTATATACGCCTTTGGTGGTGTGGACCGTGCAGGGTGCGCGGGATGCACTATTTTCGGTGGGCGGTGATGTTTTGGAGGGGTACGGATGGGGCGTGCACGCGTGTTGTGAGGCAGGAGTGTGAGTGCGCGCCGCGTGGGTACAAGGGGTGTGTATGGGGTGTGTGCATGTGGGTGTGGGGTGTGTCGCGTGCGCGCGCTGAGAACGAAGTCACCAAGCCCGGCTGGAGCAAAATCTTAGGCAGAACCTCGGGGGGAGTGGGTTTGGGCCGAGTCGGGTCTCCACAGCAGGCAGATCTCCACAGACACAGCGCAGATATGTTAACCGGGCAAATCGCCTCCTCCCAACGCTGCGCATTCAAGAACTCTGGAAGCCAGGGCGGCGACGCGAGGGCGGCCGAGCTGGCCCCGACCCTGCAGCCCCTTGAGCGGTAATTCAGGCTGCCTGCGCCGCGAGCGGGCCGCAATGGCTGCGCTCACTGCCTTGGGGGTAGGGGAACGAGCAAGGTTCTAGAGAGCGTGTGGCCCCCTCCCGGCTTCGCCAAGCCCCTCCAGGAGGAGCGAAAGGACTCTCTGGCCGCCCATCGCCGCCTCCATTCCGCAGCTAGGATTCCAGGTTGTCTCGCTGAATTTTTAGCCCAGCGCAGATTTTGGCACTGCAGCCCCCGGCCCCGAGCGTGCAGGATGACTCGCCGGATCGGTAGGACAGGATTCTTCCTCCGCGAGCGCGTGTGTGAGCCAGCTTGTGTGCGGGTCGCAGCGCCCACGCGTGGACCTCTGGAGCAGCCTTCCGTGGTTCGTGGTTATTTCGGTTTCCAGGGAAACGAGGTTCGCAGCCACAGCCAGTGCAGGATCCGCCTCTCTTCTATACTCCGACGCTGGGACGCACGCGGCGCTTCCTCTGCTGTGCGGAGAGGCAATCCAAGACCTTCCCTGATTGTGGAAGGTCCCACAATCAGGACCACAGAAGCTCCCCATCTCCGTCCTGTGGCGTTTCCAGCCTCTCTGTATTAAGCTTTCCCGCAGTCCTATGCCTGGGCCTTTGCTCCTGGGGTTGACCACACTCTCCTCCAGGACTTCACCTGGCACCCCCTCTCCTTGATCAGATTTTAGCTTCATCCCACTAATACTTTCCGTTTTGTTGGTGCATTTTCTTCTGTCGCCATGCTGAGGGCTTTACAAGATTTTCTAATTCACCCCTTGCAACAAATCCCGAGGTAGGTGCCCCCTTATTCTCTCAGAGCTTTTAAGGATGGAAGGAGCAGCAGACCCAGTCTCTGCGCAGTCATGTTCTCCAGTCCCTGGCAAGTGCACTCACCCCATAATGCGGCTTTCCTTGTGATCCAACTGTCTGCCCCGGGCTGGGATTTGGGAGAAGGGCTGTCCCCAGCCACCCCACCGGCCCTCAGTTTATCAGCTCAGGGTATAGGACCAATAGGTAAAGCCATCTCCAAGATAAGCTGTAAGGGGCCTGCTCCGCTCCCGAGGCTCAGGGCCAGGCGCCGCTGTGGAGGAATGCCCTACTTCGTGGCCGGAGAGACCCTAAGAGACAGGAGTTTTGTAGATGGAGCCAGGAGGCCATTCATCCTGGGCAAGGGACGCCCTCGGCAGGAGGGGGCGCTGGTGAGTAGCGTAGCGTCTGTGACATTTATCACAGATTTGCCTGCCCCCTTTCTCCCTGAGCCTGATCAGGAGGGTCCCAGGCCCTGAATAGGACACTGCGGTGGAAGAGAAGGCAGCCCAGTCGTCCTAGCACATAGCTCTTCTAGGGTGTCTGTCGCAATCACTTAGACCCCCAAGTGCCCCTCACCCATAGCCATGGCCTCCATACATGGAGCCAATTCCTGACACCTAAAGCCAAGTGGAAGTCGGAACAGCCATGTACATGGCAATTGCTTTTAGAATCTTCACTCCAGGCCACTGCTGGGCTCCCCCGAGAATACTTTCCCCAGCACATTGTGACACCATCCCCTACATTTCCTCAGCCTGCTATGTGGGAGTGGGGACTTCCTAGGTCAGGGAAGGGAACCAATTCTGGACCTGAGAAAGAAGAATCACTTTACAATCACAGGACCCACTTCTGCAGAATACGTTCACACAGAGCCCTGGGTGGCCCCCATGGTCATTCTACGTTAAAGCAAGAGCACTGAAAAACAGTCGCGTGCGTGTGTGTGTGTGTGTGTGTTTATTACAAGAGTAATCATATATTAATTTTTCCTATCACTTTTAAATCATATTTTAATATTTTCAAATTTGCTAGCATTTAAAACTCAGTTTCCTAGAGTATTGACTTCTATTAATTTGAGTAATTCTGAATTCTAATTATTTTTCTAAACTATCACTTAACCTTTTAGTATCTTTTTATCTTTTTTATCTTTTGGGGGTACTGGAAATAGAACTCAGGACCCTGTGCTTACCAGGCAATTCTGTATCTTTTTAACTGACTGTCTTTGTCCACTTCTGTTCCTATAACTGAATGCTATAGATTGGGAAGTTTATAAAGAACAGTGATTTATTTGGCTGATAGTACTGGAAGCTGAAGTCTAGGAACCTGGTGCCAGGCATCAGTGAGGGCCTCCCTGGGCCATGACCTGGCCAGGGGCTTACATGGTAACACAGAACAAGCTACCTGAGAGTTTCCTTTTTTTACCAGCACTGCTCTTGGGCAACCCCGGAACCTCCCATCTGAACCTTCAAGGTCCTTAAGAGGCAGTCATTTCCTAGAGGTACCCTCCCCAACCCATGATCAGCACAGAACTTTGGGAATGAGTTTCCAGCACATGGATCCTGGGGGACAAGTGTTTAAACAACTGCACTGACCACATAGCTAAGATACTCTTTCATTGTTAACCCTCACCCTTTCTTCCAGGAATAGCCACTATTGATCTGTCACTTGCAGATGTACTGTGGCTCTCTTGGCAACTGCACACTGGTGAGTCATCCAAAGAGCTCTTGTGAAACCAAGCAGTTGGGTCTCACAGGCTCAATGGTGCACCTGGATTGTTATTTAAAAAGCTTTGTCTTGTGAAGTATTAGAGATCCACAAAAATCATGAAATATACATGTAGCTGCATAATAACTTAAAAATGAGCACCTGCCTCCCAGCACCCAAGAAACATGGCAGCAGCTGAGTGCCAGCCTGGTACTGTCACCACAGCCACTCCCTGAAGCCAAGGCACTGCCCACTCCATATGAAGTCAATTCCTGCACTCTCAGGTATTTTTATTGACAAGGCAAGGATCTCTAACCACCATGCTTTGGTCTTGCCTGCTTTTGAACTTCATATACATGGAATCACAGAGTGTCATGTGGACGTGTCTGGCTTCCTTTGTTTGATTTTAATGTGAAGTGTGTTTGTATTGTATGCAGCTGGAGTTTAGTCTTTGCTGGCTAAAAATCCATCTTACATTACAGTTGCTTTGCCCATTTCATTGATGATGCATGCCTACCTGTAGGTTTGGAATATTATAAACTGCAAGCCTTCTAATTTGTGTGCCCTGAAGCTCTTGGGCATATGTATTGCGGTGTGTACCTAAGAAGGCAATTTCTGGGTATGAGTAATACCTATCTTTGTTTTTTGTATCTTTCTGTATTGAGATACAGTTTATGCATCCTAATTTTAAGAGTGCCACTTTGTGAGCTTGGAGGTGGAGGTCTCTCCACCACTTCAGGGAGTATGACCATCCCACTTTTCCCCAAGTCCCCCTCCCTGGCCATTCCTTCTCTACTCTAGGCCCATGAAACCTCTATCTGTCCCCCCATCATTGTGGTTTTAATTTAGCGCTTTGTGCACATAGACACACACCAGAAGCAGTCTTTTGTGTTTGGCTTATTTTACTTGATATAACACTTCTCAGATTTGTGTATATTGCTCCATGAATTAGTTTGCCTTTGTTGCTGAAAATAATCCTGCTGACTATTCACAAAATGATGGACATCTGAGCTTTTTTGCTGGGGTTATTCAGAATAAAGGTGCTGCTCAGAGATGCTTAGTGGTATCATTCAAGTACAACTTTTTTTTTTTTTCCCAGAACCAGGGATTGAATGCAGGCCCTTGCACACTTGGCCAGGCACCCTGGCCCCTCAAGTACAACCCTTTTGTGAACATAGTGTCACCTCTCTTGGGAATGTACTTAGGAGAGACATTGCTAGGTTTTGTCCTAGACATCAACTTGATTTCAGAGAAACCTACAGGCTTCCAGAGTAGCCAAACCCTCTTGCATTCCCCTGCTAATGTGTGACTATCCCTGACTCCAAACATAGCCGTCCTGGCAACAGCCAGCCTCCTAATGACGCTGCCCTGACCACTGGGCCCAACACTGGCATCTGCCTGTGATTTCAGTGTGAGTGATACTACACCTTTCAGGAGTCTTCATGAGGAGTCTTGTCAGATCTTCTCATGATTCGAAAGAATATGATTGTCTTTTGTACCTGAGAAGTGATGTTCTTTATGTATTTTGTATGCAAGTGTGCTGGATAACTGTTTTGAAAATATTTTTCCCAGACTTTTGATTTCCCTATTTATCTTCTTTCTCATCTCTTTTTAAAAGCAAAATTCAGCTGTAATCCCATTCCATCATTTTTCTCATCTATAGGTCTGTGAACTATCCCAGAAATGTTTTCTTAAACCAAGACCATAGTGGCTCTTCCCATGTTTTTTAGAAGCCCTATAAGTGGTGTTAGCTTGCACATATGTCTATGACCTGCTTCAAATTAAATTTTGTATATGAGTGAAGTAATGGTCAAGGTTTTATTTTTGCATATGAATACCCAATTTTCAGCACCATTTTCAAAAAAAACTCACTTTTAACCTTAAATCACCTTGGCATTTTTTTCCTTTTTTTTGTTATTATTTTTATTGAAGAACAAATAGCAATGAGACAGTTTCAAGACAAATTAACAGGACAGATTCGACAAATCAATACATTGCAAAATGTTTTCGTAATGTTTCGGTGTCATACAAGGTGCATACATGATATTATACTTACAGGCATTATTATAACAGATGTCTCTAATCAGTGAATGAAAAGAGAGCAACTATATACCTATCTTATTTCTCTACAGCTGATTTATATCACAGATTCGACAATTAACACCCTCTACATTATTATCTCACCTTGGCATTTTTTATTATTTTATTTATTTGTTTGTTTGTTTGTTTGTTTTTGTGGTACCAGGGATTGAACTCAGGACCCTGCGCTTGCCAGGCAAGCACTTATTCTGCTGAAGTATTTCCCCAGCCCTCACTTTGGCATTATCTAGTGAAAATCAAGTGACGATAAAAACATGAGGCTTGTGCTCGCTTTGACAGCACATATACTAAAAGCATGAGGCTTGAAGGCCAGTCAGATAACTCAGTAGATTAAAGTGCCTTCTTAGGCAGACATAGGAAACAGGGTTTGATTCCCAGCCCCAGGCCTCATTCCCCAGCCCCAGAGCATGCTGAGACAGTGAATGAGACTTGGCATACTGGCATGTGCACCTGTAATCCCAGTGCTTGGGAGGCTGAAAACAGGAGGATCACTACAAGTCTGATCTGTGTAGTGAGACCCTGTAGACCCTGTACTAAAATGTACTTTAAAAAAAAAAGAAAAAAGGGTGTGTGGGGGGGGAGGAAATGAGGCTTTTTATGACTCTGAGATCTGTCCTGTTGACTGCTAGGTCCACCCCTACACCAATTGTCACACTATCTTGATTATTGGAGCACTATAGAAAATTTTACAACCAAGCAGTGTAAGTCTTCCAAACTTGTTCTTCTTTTTCAAAACTGTTCACCTATTCTAGGTCCTTTGAATTTCCATATGGATTTTAGAATCAGCTTCTTACTTTCTTCAAAAATGTTTTATCAAGATTAAGGGGCTGGGTAGATGGCTCAGTGGAATGAGCATTTCTCTGGCAAGTGCAAGGGCCTGAGTTCAATCCCCAGTTCTGCCAGAGAGAGAGAGAGAGAGAGAGAGTTTGGGGTTATATCAGACCTGTATATTAATTTGAGGATAACTGATATATTGGCAATATTGAATCTTCTGGCTTACTTTTATTTAGATCTTAATTAATTTCCTTCATCAATATTTAAGGGTTTGGGATATAGTTCAGTGGCGCAGAAACTTCCTGGCAAGTGCAAGGTCATGAGTTTGACTCCCACCACCAAAAAGCAAAACAAAGCAAGTGGGCGTAATATTTTATAGCTTTTCAGAGCACATTTTACTGCACTTATCTGTGAACATTTCATATTTTAATGCTTTTGTAAATCTTAAAGAATATCTTAACACCAATTGTTTTAATGGTATTGCACAGCTATTTTTTTATACTGTCCTTTAATTCTGTGACTGATAGGTACACTTATTAATTCTAGCAATATTTTTATATACTCCTTAAATTTTCCACATAGACAATCATGTCAGAGGTAACTAGAAAAATTTTACTGCTCCATTCCCAACCTGGCATCACACAAAACAGTGAGAAGAGAAACAGCTTTGCTCCAGTCTTAGTGGAAAATTGTCTGCATAATGTAAGGCTTCTTTTTTATAGGTGCCTTTTATCATGTTGAAATATATTTGTAGTATTTAGCACCAGCAAGTAATGAATCTTGTCAAATACTTTTTCTTTCTTGCATCACTGAGATGGTCACATGACTTTTCTTTCTCAGCCTAGTAATATGGAGAATTGCACTGACTGATGTCTAATATTAGTCAGTTTTTTTGGCTCAATAATAAAATACCTGAGACAAGTTTTTTATGGAGAAAAGAGGTCTACATGTTCCGTATTTTGGAGGGTAGCAGTTAAACAGCACAGTTCAGGCTGTAACCCCAATGTGCACACAGATCACATCCCAAGCAAAAGGAATGTCTGGCTCTTTATGACAGTGCTCTTACTACCGAGGGTCAACAGGAAAACTCTCTGAACCCCCTTTAGGACAGAACCCCTAGTGACCCAGGCATCTCCCACCTGGCCCTAATTTTTGAAGGCTCATCACCTCCCAATGGTGCCACCCTGAGGACCCAGCCTTTGGCACACAGGTTGTGGGGGACACAGAGCCCCTCCAAATGGCAGCAAGCATCGGACCAGCCTTGCATCCCCAAGAACAATCCCACTTACTTTTACAAAATTATACATAATGGGCATGGTTTGGACTATTGAGGGTTTTGATATCGAGGCGAATGAGCCATATTGTAGTGGTCCTCGTGTAATGTTTTCCTCTGGTTTTATTGTCAGCACAGTGCTGACGATAAGATAAGTTGCAAAGCACCCCTTGTTTCTCTGTCTTGTAAAAACCTGTGTTCTCTCTTCCTTGAGTATCTGGCAGAATCCACAGGTGAGGCTATCTGGGGTTGACATTTTCTTTCTGGAATGATGTTGACTGTGATTGCTATTTTTTTAATGGACAAAAAGCTTCTCTGGTCACAGGTATAAGTGATTCATGGTATTCTGAGTCTTTCCAGGAGTTTGTCCATTTCACTGAAGCCTTTAGATTGTTTTGGCATAAAACTATGATATTACTTCATTGGAAATGAATATGTTTATCATATGTAAAATATACCTCAAGTCAACATGGTGGCACACACCTGTAATCCCAGCACTCAGGAGGCAGAGTAAGCAGTCTGAGGCCAACCTGGGCTACATAGTGAGTTTAAGTCTGAACTGCATAGTGAGACCCTGGCTCAAAAAATGAAATGAAATGAACCTCAAAATGCTGGTCCAGGCATGATGGCTAAAGCCTATAAACCCAGCACTCAGGAGACTGAGGCAGGAGGATCATTGCGAGTTCAAGACCAGCCTGGACTACAAAGTGAGTTCAAGGCCAGCCAGAACTGCATAGCAAGACCCTGTCTTGAAAGAGAGAAAGAAAGAAAGAAAGAAAGAAAGAAAGAAAGAAAGAAAGAAAGAAAGAAAGAAAGAAAGAAAGAGAAAGAAGGAAAGAAAGAGAAAGAAAGAAAGAAAGAAAGAAAGAAAGAAAGAAAGAAAGAAAGAAAGAAAGAAAGAAAGAAAGAAAGAAAGAAAGAAAGAAAGAAAGAAAGAAAGAAAGAAAGAAAGAAAGAAAGAAAGAAAGAAAGAAAGAAAGAAAGAGGGCTCCTCGCACGCGGTGGCCCGGGTAGCTGCCAGCGCCGCCGCCGCCTCCCTGCTCCCTGCATCTCGAGCCGACTCCCGCATCCCGGCCCGGCTTGCAGGTGTTCATGAAAAAAGTGCACAAAATCCCCGCTGGGCGGAATAATTCATGAAGAAAGGGCTGGATCCGTGGGTCGGAGAACACAGGACCAGGTTGCCATTCTTAGGCCGAAGTCTGGTGCCTCGGATTTGGCCCTGCGTTGCCCACTTCTGCCTCATCTTAACCAGTCAAGGGATGAAAGGTCTTGGCATCTTCCTGAAGCACTGGAAGAAAGGAGGCTCTGAAGGCACAGCTGCAAGAGCACCTGAGGCCGGGAGCGCCACCACTGCCACCTGGAGGGGTCGCTCCCATCCCGCCGGGAGCCCAGGAGAGCTGCACAGGAGGAGCACAGGCCCAGCACGGGCGGAAATACCAGCAATCCCAAAAGCCGTCTGCATCAGTGCCCAGGCAGCCCGTGCAGGAACAATGAGTGGAAGACAACACGGTAGCTGTTCTCTCACTTTGCAACTGCAGAAGCTGGAACAAGGCCCAAAAAGCTGAAGAAGCCGGGCGTGGTGGCGCACACCTATAATCCCAGCACTTGGGAGGCTGAGGCAGGAGGATTGTTGTGAGTTCGAGACCAGCCTGAGCTACAAAGTGAGCTTAAGGCCAGCCTGAACTGCACAGTGAGACTCTGTCTCAAAAAGACAAAAAA